>JAZHYW010046339.1:0-31906 GCA_037355805.1 Ixodes ricinus | reverse complement strand
TTTTTTTTATGAGGCAAGTTCTAATTTATGAAAAATTCTAATTTCAAATGATCGTAGATATGTCAAACCATAAGCTCTGGCACTGTGCCCAGTGCGACTTTCTCATTATTCTTATCATTTCTCGTGATCCTCAACATTCACTTTTGAGTTTCAGTAAGCATTATACGTGATGTTAACTTTCAAACAACTTGACGTCAATAAATAAATAAAGCGACGACCTGAAAGATTGCAGACAAGCGCCCCGATCAACTTGTTCCGTTGAGCGTTTTCTAAAGCGGGTTTCTTTCTACGCCCCAACAACATTAAAATATACGGTAGTTCACCCTGCACCATGCCGATACAACGTGAATAGTTGACAAGATGCTCCTTCTATCTAAACCTCATCCAAGCTAAAACAAAATCTAGGGAGTTCGGTGGTTTATCAAGATGAGCACCGACTAGCTGGTCTATAAACGTCTAATTCAGATGTAAACCCTGTGGACCGGAGCGCTTGGCACGTTGATGCGCAGGCTCTCTTTATTCGTATACTTCGCGGGTTTGCGGTGAATATTTGATATTCCTTAATCGCCTCCGGGCGCTTTTTATGCCCATACAGATGGTCTAGCTGGGGAGACATTTCGCGCATCATTGTCGCTCATTCAGGAAGTTGTTTCAAAAAAACTCCTTTTTGAATGCGTGCGTTTGTCACTTTCAGTAGAGATGTTTCGCGACTGAGAAGCTGTTTTCGAGGACACAAAAGGTCGCTGCGAGAGAAAAAAAGAAAAGAATTACAGGCGAGAAGAGTGGGCGCTCCATAGCGACTCTAAGTGAAAACACGGTGCACGCCTTGCGAGCGCGTAGCAAAGGGCGCCTGCCGGAACAGAGGACGACTTGCCAGGAAGCTTTCCTCCAAGCGTCGCACGAGACAACACCGTTCATTATTTATACTTGTTTTCACTGTTTTGAGCCTAGTTTGCGAGCCCTCTTTCTCAATGTCGTCCTTCCCCGTATTGCCGTCTGTCTTCGGGATAGCGGTGGCGCACCGTGGGAGGCCCCACGCCAGAAGAGACAAAGATACAAGAAGGGACGACGCTTCCTACGGCCAGAGAAGCAGCAGCAGCAGCAGCAGCAGCAGCAGCAGCGACACGCCGCCATAACGACAGCGACACAAAAGATGACTCCTGCTGCAAATGGTGCAACACTGTTTCGCGTATGTATTTTTTTTTAGTTCTCTTTGTTTTGGCTTTTTTTCACATTTGTGCGCGTGTGTAAGCGCACGGACTCTCGGATGTGCACGGGTACGAGATCCTTCCCTCGCAATGGAAAAAAAAAAGTACAGGAAGGCGGCGCGAAAAAAAAAAAGTGTGAATGTCTTGGATCCGAAACATATTGTTATTCTTGCTTCCCAAGATTTTTTGTCATACTCCTTCATCAGCTTTTTTTTTTTTTTTCAAATTGTTTTGTGCGTGTACGAGAGGGACAAACATCTACTAAATGCGCGCAGCACAAAAGAGCACCCGTATATGCCAAATGCTTCCTCAGAGTTGCCTCTATAGGGTAGGATGAAGACGTTCTTAAGTTTGAACGTCATCATTTGCAGGCTTGTCGAGCTGTCTGTTTGTTTTCATACGCAATTTTTTTTCAATCTTTTTTATACCCATTTTTTCGTATTTTGTTTGTTGTGTCAGCAGTTCCTTGCAGTTGCCACTTATCACCTACTTTCGTTGCTGCCATTCTGTGCTCGACTGCACACATTCAACGCAGCCTACGTATTTGCCAGTTCAGAAAGTACAGCGTACCCTGGTTATAAAGTAGGCGAAGATTACGCTTTTAAAAGAGTTACCGACCTTGTATTAGAATTCAAAGCGATGCGTTACTATTTTGAGGAGACCAAAGAGAATGCGCAAGGAAAGACCGGTTTACAGACTCTTGTCGGTAGATGCAGCTATGCCTCGCATTACCCGAATTGTATATTTTCGTAAAATCAATAACGGCTTGTCAAATGCTTTCACGCAGATGCGCACGTACGAACGTGCATACGCAGGCGCACACAGACATCCCGTTTACCTGCCATTCATGCATGCCACGTCGATCCGACAGGTATAAATACGTGGTCTTCTGGATAAGCATACAGTGGCAGTTTTATTTAAAACGTAATAAAGCGAAACAAATAGAAACTAAAAAAAACGATGGTATATTTCGTATTACTGGGACATATTTCCGTTCTAAGGCATTCAATGAAAAGATTGAAGGAAAAAGGAGAGGAAGTTGGCGCGTGTGAGACAAAGTACGTTTACAAGTTCTGCGGCGAAAGCTACAAGCGTGAGAGAAGCTTTTGCTGGTGCCGGTATCGCACGAGCGTTCGTAGAGCCAAGGCGCGATCAAAATCAAGCAGCTTAATCAGTGAGCCGAATCAAGGACTTTCACAGCAGTTTATTTTCTGTGGAGGCGGGACATTCCTCTTCTTAACTACCAAAGCTCAGCAGGGGCACGACGTCCTTAAAAGAAGGTGGACTCCACTTGACCTTCCGGAATATAGACGATTGCAAACAGGGCATCTGGCGGCCGCCATGTTCCTCCTCGTGTGAGCAAGCACGTGCATTTGAAGGCCTGGCAAAGCTATCTTCACGAGGAAGCTGCACGTGTTTGCACGCATGAGGCACCAGTTGGTACGCATTACTAGGACGCATACATGCAAACGTCTATACATATGAAGATAAAGTGGTACCGATCAGATTCTTTCTGTGTGTTTACGTTGCGAAGTTTTGTTTCCCCGCAGTTTCCCCGCAGTTTCCCGCAGTCAATGTCCGGTTTGGTTACAGTGATTGCTGTTATGGGCTCTTCTTCCTAGTCGAAATTATCTAGTTGTCGCAGGGCGTCCGTCCCCGATATCGCCAAAGGCTTGAAGAAAAATACCAAAAACCCGCTGCGGCCTCCTGGGGATTTGATCGCCGGACCGCTGATTTTGAAGCGAGCGCGCTACCAAAAGCCACGCCATAAGCATCAACGCGGCGACGAATAATCCGCATCTGTTGAGGAAAGCTACGCATATGAGTATCGCGCTTCGCCCGCTACATGACCGCCGCGGTTGCGGTGACGTCGCATCAGGCCACCCTAGTCTCACACCGCATTCGTTAGAGGGCTTCTGTGTCTATAAAATAAATTAATCTGTCACACTCCGAGCAGACATGGGCGATGGTTCCTTCGTGTGAGGTGCAACATTCATAAGGATAGAGTAGGGTCCGATAAGGTGTCCCAGCTATCGCTCTGAATGCACTGTGAATTCACACGGGTCTCTTAATTTTTTTCAAGCATGGAATGCTTTGTAACGGATACGCCTAGTCCCAAAAATGTTTCCGTTTGTGCTTCCGCACATAGGCCATGGTAGGTCATATTTCAGCACAACCGGTTTCAGTACCATGGCAGCATAAGCAAAACGAGGTGCACAAGCACTTACTTATAACGAAAGTACATGCTAATTCCCTAGCAGGAATCGAACCCAGAACCTCCCGGGCAGCAGGTCGATGCTCTACTTGTGCGCCAGCTAAGGGGACTTTTTTTAATCATTTGTTCGCTAAGTTGTATGGTCAATGTATCTTTTCACTTACCACATGCTTACCATACCGCATGGTGATGCTGTAGAGGAGAGTGATAGCGATTCATAAACACTGTGTTCTTCTTCACTCCTGAAACGGCTCTGCAATGTCTTCTAGGCAAGTTTAAACGATTGCTTTTTATAGGAAGTCCCATAATGCATGGATTTTTATGCATTTGGGACTTTTGAGATAAAGGCCGTCGCCATTTTTCTATAATATATCTTACATGTTTACTAAAACAATGGAATGAGATAAACTTTCTCGTGGAGTGACACCAACGTTTGAGCCTCAAAGAACGCCGGCTCTGGTCGACGACATTTTCTCGGGGTTATTTTCGCAATGCTGGCAGCTTTGACATTGCAATTTGCGAGCACACGTTCTAAATTGACCTGCTTTCTTTTGTTTTGCGATTGGCTCGAAACACAGCCAGTCTGAAGGCAGTATATCTACAGGTTCAATTAACGAGCCTTGATCGGGGCTTAGAATTGCCAGATGAAAAATAAAAAAGAAAAGACACACTTCTTATCCAACCGCCTGATCTCGAAATCCAGAATTAAAAAAAGCATAAGAACAGGCCGAAGAAGAAATCTAATTTAATTCGAATGCACCTTGCGTTTGTCTTTTGGATGGCTGTCTCTGCGAGGAACGCCGTAACATTTTCTCCGTTCGCTTTGCTCGGCGTCTCGGGATTATTAATGAATTTCCTCAATTTCAGTAACGTTAATTAGAACAGAAGTCCTCCGATTGCTTCTCCGCTCTGGCACTCTTTTTTTATTTTTTTATTTTCTAACCGAAATGGACGGCACGCGCAAAATCTTCCTTCCTCTGTTTTGGAAGTTCTTCCTTTCCCGCGAGCAGTCTAATCACGAACTCGAAGGGGAGGAAAAACGAAAGGCACGAGTTAGTGAGCGAGCTTCTCTCTAATTATATGCCCGGTACATTTCCCGAGCAATGCGCGTCCTCCGGAGAAATCCACTTTGGCGCCGAATTCCGGGACCCAAACGCCGGGTTAGAAGTCGTCGATCAACGGCTCAGATTGCCCCTCGCTCGCGTCTCTGTGCGCGCGGTGTCTCCGAGCGTCTGTGTTCTTGAAAGTCGTCCCCGTGAAAGACGTCATTTGAAGTTCCGCGTTAATGAACCTTCTCCAAAGACAGATGCCGGGGGACAGTCCTGTTTCTCGGGGGACTGTGTCCGACCCCTGCCTGACCCGAGATAGGTGATTTACACTAATTCTTCACGTTGCTTGTGTCCAAGTCGAGGCGATCTCAAGAAACGCGCCTCTTTACCGTGACGTTTGAACCGAATGTCTCCCTTACGTGAACATCTGTTTTGGTGGAGCTGTTATTTGTTTTGGGAGATACGGCACTGAAGAGTGTGTTCAATTTGTCTCATTGATTATTTACTGGTAGGGTGTGTTTCGACGTAGTTGGTTTTCATCAAAAATATCACTAAAGTACGCTCACCACATAAATGGTCACGAAAGAAATGCTTTCTAACAAATGCTTCCTTTCCGAAATGTTCTCGAAGATGATCTGATCGTATACACGCCCAACCAAAAAAAAAAAAAAAAGAAAAGTAATAATAACAAATACCACACTTAGTTTCTTTTTATTTTTTGTTTAACGATCAGCTTTAAGCAAGTGAGATAAATAGACACGCAATAGCTGCGAAATTATAATTTTTATCAAATATTCAACTCGCTTAATGTATCTCGTTAGTTTTATTTTTATAATAATGACATAACAACATCTCAATATAGGTTTAGAAAACCTAGTCGACAAAAGAAATGCAGCAATCGCGGCAGTTGCGACTCTTGTTTGATGCACTGCACTCCTCATTACAATTTTGCCTTGATGACATTTCAACAGGATGCTGTATGTATCTGTGTTCTCAACCCACGCGTTATCACACTATCTCCCACCGAGTATATAAAATGCGCGCCTGTATCTTGGCGGCAGTGTAATATCGAACGAATACCGGGCAAGTGTATACGGGATTTACAAAGTCGTTGTCTTAAAATGTTTCTATTTTCATCAACCACGAAACTAAGACACATTTCATTCCACTATGTTTATTCACTATCTTTATTACCCAGCTAAAAAAAGAACATAGAAAAAAATGCAAGCAACTGCGCCTCTGCAGCTGTAGTCGGATTAGCGTTCGCCATCCGAATCGAGCGCGGCTAGAGTTGTTAGGCGAAGATCCCTACAGACGTGCTCCCTCTGCCTGTGCCGCTCACGTGGACGTGGCGAAGCCCCCGAAACCCGGGGGCGCACGTCCCGAGCGGGGTCCCCCGCGGCCGCGTATCCTGCCCCGGCGTGCAGCCTCCGCGGGGGCCTCAATGCTATCAGCGCCAATCAGTTGACGTGCCGCGATCATTTGTTGACCGACTATCACGTCGGCCGATCGGCGCTACAAACAATGGCATGACGCCGGGGCGCGCCGCCAAGACGTATGAGGGGAGCCCGGATTCGCGACCGATAAAAACGGAAACACCTCGCTGTACATCAGTCATCCCTCGCGGCGCGAGCCCGCGCGCGTCAGAACCGTATGCCCGGCAGAGATAACCTTGGCGACGTCTGCACTGCGAGACCGAGGCCAATCTGTGGCTCCGGCTTGAGCTTTTTGGATGAATGGCGGGAGCCAGCCGGGAAGGGACCGCCGCCTCGCTTGCTGGAGCGCGACCGGCTTTGTCTGGCGCCGGCAACGTGGAGCGATGGCTTCGGTTTCGCTGGCGCCGCCACCGCCGCTCACGTCAGCGCGCTCGTTTTGAATAGAGAGATCACGGACACGACGACGGGAGAGTCATGCCCGGGCAAATAAATACACTCGAGGAAGGCCGGTTTGGCGCAACTAGCTGCTACAGAAACAAGGAGGGGAAATTTATGCTTGAGGTTTGGCTTTTGTTGTTGGAAGAGAAAAGCGGCTGCCGAAATTCTGACTTTTTGGGATGTGGCATTTGAATGAGCCGACGGACGTGCATCAATTATTCCCTGCAACCAGACTCGGTCGCGTCATGCTGTGTTTTGGCACAACCTTCATATTAGTTCTGGTGAGTCACGTGGTATAAACGCACTGTTTTTGGAGCACCGTCTGCAAAACCACCTCCTCTAAAACTTCTCGGGAACTACTGGGTTGTACCAGCAGCACCGTGCTTTCCAAAATACCCCTTTTTTTTCTCTAATGTGGCCTTAAAGCTTTTGTATTAAAACATTACCGCCTTCCAGGAATTTTGAGCAACCCTGAGAAGCTTTCAAGCGTAAGGCTCGTGCCGGTGCTCATACCCAACCCTCCCGAACCAGCGATTTCTCGAAATGGTTCCTTGACTAAGCCTCATAGCATCCTTCGACCACAGAAAGCAAGTGTGTGTCTGGCTTACAGGTGTCTCAGACATAAACCTTAGCACTATAATTACGCCAAAGGAGGTGTATCTGGAACATACATGCGCATCTTCCAGTGCTGGACGTCAATCTATGAAGACAGTCTCTGTCACGGAAGTAAAACGCATACTGAGCGGTCGTTTGCAACCTGAAACATCCAGTGTTAGAATTCACTAACGCTTTAAAAGAAATCTCATTATCAGTCACTTTACCATTTGTACAAACTCGTACAAAGATTTTATTCATTCTTATTTCTTGAATCAGAGTAGGTTGTCGTCCAAGCTACCATCATTGCCGTTCAATGGCATTGTCTCCATGACGGGAAGAGGACGACTCCTTCGTTTTCAACGCACGCAGGCAAACCAGGACTCATGATTGCGCCTTCCCGAACGAGAAAAAGCAAGCGCCAATCGCGTGGCTCGCTCACTTTATGGTAGTTTTCGATTAGGCTTAGGCGACGCGCACGCATCGTCAGCGATATCCCCCGACGTGGGGGTCCCCCTCCACAAGTGCGCCGTTGCCGTCCACGTAACCTCTCCTCTTCGACCTCTCATAACCCCGCGAACAAAACGGATCCACGTGGAAATCCGACGATAATCCGACTGCCACTTCCATAGAGTAAATATCGGAAGCGCGGTGCTTATAATGTTTCCTGGAAGGCTTCCGTCGCCGTGTGGGAGGAACTGCGACGCCGAGAAAGATGGGGGTCGAGGCTCGGAGCAGAGGCGATAGGCAAGCCATGTGGAAGGCCGAGAGGGACTCTTCTCCATTACTCTTATCGGGGCGGCTTTCGTCGCCCCAATATTGCCAGCTTTAGCTTTGCCGTCCTGGAAATGACGCCGGGAGCTAAGCACGCCTGACTTCGGACTGCCTGCGCGCGTTTGCTTAGACGGCTATCACCGCGCAGCGTCGATTGCAACCTCTCCCGCCGAGTTTGCGCATCTGAATTCAATGCGACTAGACGAGCAACAGCCGGCTGGATAAATAAAAAAAAAGATAGAGGAATAAGAGCAGCGAGGAGGGAATATTATCGTCTCTTTTTAATGGAAGACGTGGTAGAGAAACACGGGGGAAGGCGGTGCGCCCCGCGGCTTTATTTTGTACGATGGATCGATATTTATAGAGTTGAGGTGAATTTAGGCCATTCCGCTGATGGATCTACTTGAGATGCAAACGTAAGCTACTGGGTAGTCTAGCTGTCGAGCTATACAGTATTCCAGATGAGTGACTGATACCTATTTTTTTATATTTCAATATATGATTGAACATCTCTAAAATGCGCGTAGCATGTTTGCTGAAGATAGTTAATCAAATTAGTAACGGAACATGTTTTGCCATATCTTATTATGATTTCTACATTCATGGTTACAGATATTTCCCAAAACAAAGGTCGCATCAATCCCCAACTACAAGCTTATTTCCTTGCAGATTACAACACTCTTAGCAATAATCACTCAGACAAAAATGTAAATTGTCAGAAATGTAATCGAGCTACAATTTACTTCGCACTACTGCTTAATAGGCGTACTCCGTGTACTCAATGATTCCAATGCATTCTTAATAACTGACGTTTTGTCTTACGGATTATCGATAAGAGGGTTGTAGGCTACGCGGCTACAAGTCGGTAGTCGGAGCTCGATGCAATCTTTGTATATGTAAAATGAACCGTAAGTGATTCTAATGGTGTGGGAAAAGGATATTTTGGAGAACTGTAGGTGATTTGAAACCGCGACGTAAACAGTAAAATGTTATTTGTAATTTTGTTGAGTTTATTTCTTTGGTTAGGAAAGACAAATTGTTTAAGTGAGCGAAGTTTAAGAGATGAGGAAAATTTGGTTCTCCCACCGATACTCCGAAACATACAAAATATTAAACATAAACAAAAGCAAGACGAAGAACTAACTTGACCGCCGATAATGAGGCCCTATCCCAGGTCGCAAGGTGCTCGTTTTGAATATAGGATTTTTTTTTTAGGGAACTAACGTGCAAATAATTATGGATTGTTTACACATTACTATTCTCATTCTGTCTGTGGTATGCTTGCACAAAGTTAAACAGTCATGGGAAGGTTAATCACCATAAAACGCAAGAATGAAATGAAAATATATAGAATGTTTATCTATACAAAGTTTCAATTGCAGTCCATACGCAGCCTACACTGCGAGCTAATGGTACCAATCGAACAGCGTCAAAACCGCGTCACTGGGCTTTTTTGTTTTTTGCTTATGATTGGTTCAGCGATGATGTAACATGTACATACACATGACGAACAGCATGATGCTGCATTTTCGATGCTGTCTGAATGGGCCCATCAGCTCGTAGCGTCGGCTGCGTCTGGACCTTAAGCTGAAACGAAGTATAGTTTTTTTTTATTATTATTTAATGATTGCGAAATTGGATATTCATTTTATAAAACACTTTACGCCGCAGCGCATCGCATAATACCGAGCTGCTATCCACTGTCTGCATAATGAAACGCCAGATACTGGATGGACACATCTATCGGTTACACCCGATATATAAGAAAAAGGGTTTTATTTAATTATAAACATAAAATAACGGGAGTAATATAATTTATTTTTAAATTGCCATAAAAATGAGAGCAATTTGAAAAATTCAAGAGGTAACTTCGGACACTTTCATTAGAGAACCCCAGTGGGTTTCCTCGGGAGGTTGCCTCAAAGCATGTGGGATCCCCTTACCTGGAGAAATTCAGAGGTAAAATTGACTTCTTAAATTTCAACGGTAAATTACGCAATATTTGCTACTGTTTTCAGGTGTACACCGACACTATAAATGCTTGATTCTTCTATGATCCATTCGTATTTGACAGCTTTTACCTCGCTCTAATGCCCCATTTATTATTATGGTAGAAACCACTAAAAAAAAAGAATAATTAGTGAAGAAGACAAACAGGACCTCATGCTTGGTTCAGTCTTCCTCTACCTCCGCCTTCGTTTAATTTGCGCTGTTTATAAATTGAACCAATACCAATTTGCAAGGTTGACCGTGTTGGTGACTAGAATACGAAAACGAAAGAGGGTCATGAGGGACAGTACGGACGACATAGGGCGTCTGTATTAACGACGGCTTGGGCGAGTTGCTTATCCATGTCTCAAAATAACAGCACAAGTATGGAGTTACACACAAACACAAGTCACTACAGGCCACAAAAACAATCACACATAGTGACACAATCACAGCAGACAAGACACTCGCACAGCGCTGACTCACAACTTAATCTATATTCGCACTTGTTTTTCTTATACGCCTTTTCGACAAATTCGTTTAAAATTGGCTTCTTTTTCTTCAACGTCCCATAAAATGACGGTCATGTGCGTTTATGCTATAGTAGAAAGATAAGCTAATTATTTTTCTGATAAAGTGAGCGATAGAGTGCTAACACAATTATCGTATACCTGGCAATATGTTCCGCTTCCACTATCTCTCTAGTCAGTTGGCTACCGCTTCTGCCCAGCACTCTACACCTATCTAGTTGTGCCGCACATCCGTAATCACGGCAATGTAAACCTAAATGAGCCAACTCAGGACATTTAGGTGTACATTGCCGTGATTGCTGATGTGCGTACATCTAGATAGGTGTGCAGTGCTGGGCGGAAGTGGTAGCCAACTGACTAGAGAGATAGTGGAAGCGAAACATACACTCTAAAGAAACCCCGTGCGTCTACTTTCACACAACACTCGGAGAGCCAATCACCGCAACTTACGGAGGCAGCTCAGCGACTGACGATGCCGAATCATATGTTTAGAACCCCCAAAAAACGCAGTCTGAGTTGTGACATTAAGCAGTGCAAAACGACACGCTTGCATTGCCTAATGTCACAACTCAGACTGCGTTTTTTGGTCTAAACATATGCTTCGGCATCGTCATTCGCTGAGCCTTACCTCCGTAAGTTGCGGTATGCTCTCCGAGTGTTGGGCGGGAAAAAGTAGACGCATCGGGCTTTTTTTAGAGTGCATTGTGAGTATGACGATAAATGTGTTAGCAGTCCATCGCTCACTTTATCAGGAAAAGAATTAGTTTATCTTTTTACTATAGGATAAACGCACATGATCGCCATTTCATGGGACGTTGAAGAAAAAGAAGCCAGTTTTCAAGTATCTGTCGAAAAGGCGTAGAAGAAAAAGAAGTGCAAATATTGAGTTTTGAGTCAGCGCAGTGTGAGTGTTTTGTCTGCTGTGATTGTAGTCACTATATGTGATTGTTTTTGTGGCCTGTGGTGACTTGTGTTTGTGTGTAACTCCATACTCGTGCTGTTATGTTTGAGACGTCTGTATTGTCCTCTATAACCCTCTTTCCTTCGTGTATCCCGACTGGCCCAATTTTTTTATTTTCTTAATTCATGATGTAATGGGGTAAAACAATTAAAAGGTGATTAGAAATGACTCAGCTCTTGGAGCGTTAAATCTCACAATCGAAAACATACTCCCAAGAACTTCATTTTTATTTATATCTTTTGAGCACGATCCTCAATCCTCCATCTGGAAATTTTCACATTCGGTTATGAATATCTCCGAAGGTCAAGTACTACAACCCCTCCTCTACCCCCCCCCCCACCCACACACACACGCACTAAAATAAGTACATCATAGCTTTCTCGTAGTAGGGAAGTGTGTACAATTTCAATCAACTAAAACGTAGACTTAACATTAACCTCAAAACTGAAGATTCCGTAAATCCTATTTGCGCATCTCCGCCGACCACGCGCTGTGCAAAGTCCTTGTTGACCATATGGACTTTCTTTTTTAACTATCCCGCTCTACTGCACATAGAAAGTGTGCAGATGGGAGAATTATACCACCTCGAATGCCAGCAATGTCATAAAATATTTCTGATAAATGTCTAAATTTACTCATTGCTGTGGCAGCTCATATGTTTGATTCAAGGCGCAATTTTCTGACCGGACCGGTTTCACTGCGTTGACTAACACAACGCTTCCCATCCAGTAGAACACGAATAGTATGATAATTTTGGCTGGAGCGACACTTTAAAAATTAAATCTAATTTTGTCCAGAACTCTTTACTTCCTAAACAATTCTTAAACTCCAAAGTAAGTAAACTACCCTAACGTTGTCGAGTGCCGAGTTTCAATAGCTAAAAAAGCCGTAGACTTTGTATGTGCATAATAATTGTGTAAAAACCCCTCAATACCAAGGTGATATTAAATTACGTCTCGAAGGTTAGTTTTATTCCCCGATAGCCAAGATCAGACCCTCTATGCTCTCCCACAACAAATGCAGAGCATTATATTACACATGACTCGTTGTGTACAGACGTACATTAGGTGTTGAAATTTGAAGCGCCGGCTACGGGGCCAAAACAGCCTCTCGAATCGAAGGGTTCAACCGTATTTGTTCATTCATCCATCCGAGCATTCGGACGAGAAGTAGCATTTCCGTACTAGATGAACGACACTTATCTAAATGGCTTTGTCTACGTTCATAAAACCGTGCAAGCGAAAGTCACCATACCCACCTTGTGACGGTTGCTGTGTTGTCAGTTGAAAAAACTTGAATGCGCAAATTGAGACGAACACGAAGAACGGGATGCGGAAAAGCGCTGAGGAGAAAACGGTCAACCCAGGGCCTTAGCCAATGGGCCTTCCAGCTTTCGGTACTACATCAGCTACACAAAAATCGTGTGCGTCCGAATGACGCAAGACTTAACCGCAGCTAGCTTGATACAGGCGTACGTGTATTATATTGCAAAAAAAAAATTGGTATCTCCCCTTAAATCTATAGGTAGTGTCCCGTTAAAAAGAGTCGAGGTGCTTGAAAGAGAGGAGCTTTTCCATTGTTCTCTTTTTTCACTAAGGTGATTTTGGTACGTCCCATGCGTGCTTCATCCCTTTAGTTTCCGCTGTAAAATATTTGTTGCTATTGCGTTTTTTCTTCTTTTAAGTTGTTACCGTTTCACTTAAATCCCCACGCTTCTTTTTTTAACTTGGGTTTATTTTTTATTGTTTTAATTTTTGTCTTCTCTTCGCTGATTCCAAGTACGATATTTCTCATTCTTTTTTTTTCTGCGCTGTCGTTTTCTGCCCCCTCCTATGCCTCCTAATGACATTTCCTCCAGTTCCTCCCGTTCCGTTCGCTGCCATTTTTCTCTGGAACCATTCGGACAGCCCAGCCATGGCACTGGGAGGGGGCTTCGAGAAGAAAGCGGGAAAAAAAGGGGAGTCTGGAAAGAGGGAAATGGGGTAGTGGGGAAGAAACTGCGTTTTCGAATTACAATCGCGGCAGAGTTAAAATTGTTTGCATCCCCTCATGCGCGTTTGATTAAGGCCGTGATTGTTCTACCCAGCGGAGCAGACAGGCAGATCTGCGGCATCTTTCCTGCGCCCGAACCAACTCTCGATTTTGCTATTCTCAACTAATGTTTTGTTACTTGGTGGTCGCCCATTTTTTATTTTTTTATTTATTTTTATTTGTGGAGGCGGAGTTGGTTTTCTGGTGTTGCGCTCATACTCGCGTTTTCCTCGAAACGCCGGCAATCAAATGTCCATCGTAATGGAACATCGATCAGTTTGTTGTCTCGGGATTGTTTTTGGAGGATACACCCTCTCTCGGACTGCTCGCTACCCGTCGTATTAATTTTAGTTAGAGGATTTCGCGTACACACTCACGCTGAACAAATCTGGTTTTAGTCGGTCAAGACCCCTACCTCGCGTAGAGTTTGCACGCGAAGCGAAATCTAACGATGGGAGGCTAAGAGCTCAGCATGCAATTTTTGCCATTTCCTTTTCTTATTTTTTTTTATTAAAGGCATATTTTTAATCACTGATAAAACTAAAAGTACAATGAACGTCTCTTTTTTTGTTTTTTTTTTCTTTCACGCCCTACCCAAAAGGCGCCGCATACTGACGTTCCGGGTCGCCAAATGCGTCGGTGGTACCTTGTCCATCCCGCGCGGGATCCTCATTGTCGCCGAACTGGATTGTCGCCCGGGGCCAGGCGTCAACCGAACGGGGAGAGACGGGGGCAGGCACACTAGTGGCGCATAGCGATTTGACTCCTCGCGCAACGACTCATTAATTCGAGCGTGCGCCCAGCAGCACCCATGGCCGCGTCAACTGAAGCGGAGCAGACTAGGCCGCCGCCGCCACGGCCGCCGCCGCCGCCACGCAAATTAGGTTAGGCGCCCCTCCCCCGCTAATTATTTATCCGAAGCGTGTAATAAAAGACGCGATCAACAGGATTCGGCGAGAAGAGGACCAAGAAAGGGGGCTTGTGCTGCTCGGCGCTCTTCCGGGGAAAGCGACAAGTGGCACGGCACGCCAGAGGGCTGTCGCGCAAAGTCCTCGGCAGATGGCGGAATTTCGAGGCGCCCCATCTTGCGAGAGGGGCGCAAGAGCGTTCGGCTTGTCAGCGAGGCGGGCCGCGCTGCAGCCTGCGCTGGAGACTTCTCTAATTAATGGAGAACCTTGGGCCTGAAAGGAGCGGCGGCTCTGATTTGGAGATGGGGCGGTGAAGTATGGGCCGCCGACCCGACGCCAAGTTTGCGTCGCCGCATCGGACAGCGAGGGCCTGCTGGTGACTGCGTCTTCCATGCCTCGCTTGCCGTGGCCCGCGGGCAAAGTCCCCGGAAGGGAGGGACTTCATTCGAGATGGTGGTCCTGCTGACGCGACAGAAAAATATTCTCAGTAGCTTCGACGTCCCCTGTATTAAAATTCTTTTTTTTTACGAGGTTACGGTTACTAGTTTATGTGTGCGTTAGGCGTATGCGAGTAAGCTTATTTTTACACCTTCGCCCGTTACGTAGGAGCGCAGGGCATATCGTTGGAAGTGTGTGATCAAAACAAGCCCGGAAAAAAGTAATAGACTAAAAAAGTGAACCTTTTTTGTTTCACTTTTATAAAACATACCAAAAAGTGTACTTAAATATTCTTGCATTGTTTACTAATATGTTTTTTATATATATATATACATTTTTATTTTACTTCTTATTTACCAGACTGGGTCGTCGCGCGGAGAGTGCCGCCAGAACAGGGTGTACACTAAAAGTATATTTAGAAGTATACTTCAGGTATCGAAATTATACGAAAACTAAAACACTCGAAGCAAGTAAGCCAGCGATCAGAAAAACGATCCGCAGATGATACTGTATAATTATCTTTTTTACATATACTATAGTTTACGCATTATGATTATTTTATTTTCTCATTGACTGCGTTTATATTGCTCTTTTTCTCATAAAATAGAGCTTAGAATGTTGTTATTTGTTACATAATGTCGTTTATTTTTATTACACTCAATTAAGGTAAGAAGTTAATAAAACCAGCGGTTATTTATATAGTGGTGTGCGGCTTTACGTGACTACATTTGACAAATATCATTAGTGCTGACAAAATTAAGAATACTCCGAACCTACCGCTGTCTAAAGAACGACAACCAGGTCATTACTAACCAACTACTTTCAGTTACTGAGTTTGGGGAAAAGAAAACTAGGCTGTGTTTCCACCGTGCTTAGCTGTAGACTTCGTCGAAATGCGACAGCACTACATGCCTTCTACGAATCCTTGTTTCTCTATCCCTGGCCAAATGTCGCACACTCCCTTTCTCCTCCGTTGTCTCTTTGGCACGTCGAGCACGGTCACACTCAGCACGTCGCGGCTTCTGTTCGGTTATCTCGTCTTCGGTCCGCGCTTTCCTCTTGTGAGGCATTGTGAAGATTGCGGCACATTGAGTGAGGGCTTCGTCCCGCGACCCTGGCCACTCTGGCATACGAACGATAAGGAGAGTAGGACGGCACATTTACCTCACTCTCCCGAGCATGCGCACGTGTTTTCATGTGACGACCGAAATATTTTTAGGGGAAGGGGAGGGGGGGGGGGTGAAAGGCGACCGCGTTTAAACATGGAAGAAAGGGAAAAACACAAGCGAGCTGTTAAAGAACTTCCATCTTTATAACAAAAAACGGAAAGAACAACAATAAAAAGAACAAACAAAAACGGACAAAACAACAATAAAAACAACAAACAAAAACAGACAAAACAACAAAGAAAAAATAAGTGACGTTGTTGTTTTGTCCGTTTTTTTTATTGTTCCGTGTCGCCGGTTACGATGGAATTTAAATTTAATTTTGTGGAATCAGTCACTAAAAGATCGTTGTTCTCATCTTTGCACAGCCTGTGGTGTTACTGAGGAATTTTAGGTAGACTTATAGTATAGAGTTGGCACTACATGAAGGAAGAGGAAAGTTAGTAATATTGATATATGTGGAGCTGTTAATTAGGGTACCTGGTTAGCATAGTCGTAAACCTATCATTAAGGCAGGACGGAGCACTTGAGTTCAGTTGGGGGAAGGATCGTTACACAGCGACTCTGGCAATCGTACAGAACTTGATTGCATCTAAATGATTTTTCGAACGAGAAAACCGCCGACAAAATCTGGAATTTCCAATCCACTATTTTTGTCTTTCGCAGTTTCCTCGGTGCTCTTTTATAATGGACTCCGGATACGCACGACTATGTCATAAAATGTAACTTGAGCACTGTGCCCGTATTGTTAGGCCTATATGTGTATATGTGTGTCCCCGCGCATAATTAGCGGCTGCACGTCTAAGTATCGAGCAAGCTTATGAAGTGCGCCGTGGTCTGCCAAGCACTGCACTGTGCGAGCTGCATCATCAGCCTCAGCAGCCGTATCAGCGAGCTTCCCCAGTATAATCGCTCTCTGGGCTACAGGCATCGGGAACATCGTGCAATCGAGTGCCTCCGAAGGACGTTCAGATGACGCAAGAGATTAATCTCCGGGGCCAAGCCTGGCCCCCGGTCGTTGCCTGTGAGCGCTAGACGGTCCCCTTCCCCGCGGCCGGCTGTGGCCCGTCAGCAACAGATGATTGAGGAGGTTCAGCGGCTATAAAGTGATCGAGTCGATACTCCGATCGAGTTACTCACGGGACGTGTAGGGGTCGACAGCGCGCAGCGCCGAGAGAGCCTCGAAAACATTGGGTGGTGTGCGCGCGGCATTGGCGCACCCTCCCGGGGAGCAATGCGCCGCCGCGGAAATGGTCCGCCTAATAACGGGGTCCCGGTGGGACATCTTCGCGAAGCACGGGAGGGGGCTCGATGGAAAGATCCACGGAAGAACCTTCCTTAGGACCAGTAGTCTCAAGTCTCTCCAAACGGAAGGTCGTGACGGAAGAAAACGTACCACGGCAGGAAGCTTGAGGGTCGTTTGTTTGACGGATCGCGAATGGTTGAACGTATTTCCCAGCTTCAGTCTGAGCGTCGTTTGTGCAGTGTCTGGTTTCGATTGCGCTCCGTAATTGAAAGCAGTCTTCGCGCAAGCATGCTTAGGCGTCTTCTTGTGACCTAATCGCTGAATCTTTTTGGAAATTTAAATAGCAAAAGCATTTAAAAAAAGGCAAATGTTCAGCCGTGTTTTGAGGGAAGTGCAGTAATGTGTTGTTTATTTTAGGAAATAGTTTGCGGGTTAACGTATATTTTAAAATATTTTTGTCAATCTGGGTATTGCGCAGGAATTAAGTTACAAAGTGATGTGAAAATAAAAGTACTTTCTTGGTCGACAATTCACTTTATGTTGTCTCCAATCTGCTAAAATCAAAGCGTAATCATTTTCGGCAGTGCTCTTCACTCCTGAATGAATTGTTTCATTCTAATTTCTTCGTAAAGAAACCATCGCCGTCTTCTCTCTAAAGAAAAACAAAAAAAGGGGGGGGGGGGGTTGCGTTAGATGCACATGCTTTAGCTTTTTTCTATTATTATTATTAAGGCCCAGAGGGTTTACATAGAATAGTATTTTGCCTTTTTTTTTTTTCGGCAGTGCAAAGCGCGTACGAAGACTGCGCACATCTAAAGGAATAAAACGCTCCGAAAACGAGTTTTAACCACTTGCCTATTCATAACGAGTGTCACTCGTGCCACCCATTACGGACCATAAAGCCCGGCCACGAGTGTGACTCTCATTTCGGTTTCGGCGCTTGGTTAGCGCGCTTTCTGGCAGATTGTAAAACCACGCCTGTTTCTCCCTTTACCTTGGGTAGTTTGCTCATTTGTTCTGCCGTTTGACAGAAAGGATGCTCCATTTAACCAAGAAAAAAAGAAAAAAAAACAGTTGCTTGTGAGCGTTCACGCGAAAACAACTCGGTTTTGGCGCGGAGGTCCACTTTAGCCGACAAAGAGATACAAAACCTTCTTGAAAAGAATTACTTCTCAAGCGTATGTGACGACGAATTATTCTGCCTTTCTGATTTTTAGGAATCAGACGATAGTTTGATGGGTAGTGACAGGAGTGATACAAACTATGTGAATTCTGGAAGCAGTATATTGACTTCGGTGTCTGCACGTCAGTAGGACTCTGACCAGCAGTCCTGATTTAGAGCAAGATACGAGACCTGGAAATCGAGAAAATGTTTTTGTCTTATTTAATGCAAACTGCCCGTTTAAAATAAAACTTTGCTGTGCGTTCCTTGAAGACGAAAAACATTTGTAGGCAAGGTGTCGAAAACCGATCTCAAAACTAGCGCTTTCTCGGTAAGCATTTCACTTTTCATCTTAACCGAGCAGTCAATATATGTCGCGTCCGTTTCTTTCTTACCGCTCCATTCGAGCCGACGTTCAGCAAGCTTTGACTCCTACAGGGGCGTTTTTCTATTGTAAGTTTAAAACAAAAGATCAGAAGCCCGGGGGAAGGGGGGGGGAGAGATGGGGAGGCCTCTAAAAACGACGCGCGCTATTCTTTCTTCGTTCTAGCGAAGGCGGGATAAATTGACTGCGGTTCAGAAGACAGAAGGATTTGGAAACGCATTTAAGAGTGGCGGAAGACCTTGAAGCGCATGAGGAAGCACTCGAAAATCCTTCCGTTTCGTGCTTGAGAGATTCTCAAAGACCTGCACCTCGAGCCGAGAAGGAAAAGGGCCGCCGACTCCCAGCACAGCGAGACGGGAAGACTGCGTCGTCAGCAGGCGCTGGCCGCGAGGCAGCCTCTGGGCTCCCAGCTCGGCTCGACTGGCGCAACCGCCGAACGAGTTCCCCCCGGGGGGTTCTCGGCTGCCTCGCGCGGCACGGGGCCCCGTCGGGGCCGCTGTCGCCCTCCGGCATCTCGCGAGACACGCGCCAAGCCCGCTGGAGCTTAACGCTCTTGTGGACGCAGCCCGTGCACCGCCAAGCCGAGCCCCGAGCTTCCGCCGGCCGGGAACCCGGGACGCCAGTGTGCTTGGGCCCCTCCCCGTATATGGCCACTCACCGCGAGGGAGCCGAGACCGAGGAAACGAGGGATCTGCCTTTAAGAGTATCCGACCTTCTTTTTTTTATGTGTGTGTGTATTTATTAATATGACGATCTTTTCGTCGGGATGTGTCTCGAAGGACTCGGGAAATTTCGGTTTTTCTGTAAGCGATTGTTGAACCAGCGATATGATGCCATATGCCAATACGGAAGAGCTCTTCTGGAAGAGTAAAAGTTCCAATTCCGCGACCCAGCAGGTGCCTGTTCATCGTTTTGAGAACTGGGAAAATCGAACGCCATGCTTAAGATCGACAAAAATGCCACTAGCTACGCACACATTAAGCCACCCTGGAATTGGCCAGAGGCCCCTTTATTGTAACGGTCCATGCTACATCACATCATTTTCCCGTATAGTTATCGAAAGTCCACGCGTAAAAAATTGCTTTGTCAAATTGTTTTGTTTGTGAGACCCCCATACTTTAATGAATACTATACTCTAACACTGCGCGCGCTGCGTAGTGCTCCAAAACTGTGAGCTAATACAAGCAGGGTGACAACCTAGGTATGTTCCCTGGGTGGCTGATTTCTCCTCGTGGACACTATTATTGCGGCAAAGCAACAGTTCCTTCCAGAAATGCCCTTTACTGACGAAAACCGGGGAGACCCCGGTTTTCGTCAGTCACGAGCCGGTCAGCCACGGGCCGACCGGCCCGAGGCTGGCCTATGTCCTTCAAATAAAACATGGCCAGTGGCCCGCTTCCAGCAGGCCCGCTGCAACCGGCACTAAAATAAACGCGAGTCAAGAAACGGTGCCGCAGCGCGCACCAGCCGCGTGACCGAAGATACCAGAAAAAACAAGAGAGCCGCCTATCGTAAGGCGTGTCCTCTCTTCATATTATTCATTGCAACTTGTCATCACCAGAATTCTCATTCTTAGTCTCCTGTTTTTATATCTGTGTAACTACGTATGTTGAAACTCCTTTGCGTTCCCATGTATGTTGCGCTTAGTGTCCTGTTTCGTATCTCCAGTATTTCATATTGTCAGCATAAGTTATATCATTCTCCTTTGTCTTCTGTCCCGTTAAAACATGACAAAGTTCCTATAAGCTTTGATTTATGCCTATTACGTTTTCTGGGTCCCAATTACTTATGATGTCATAACTAGCTAAATATTGGATTTCAATATATATTCTTATATTCTCCTTCCTTAATATCATCTTTAACTTTCAGCTGTGTACTTAAATGTTTACTTAGGATTATTTATTTAGTTTTTACTTAACAATATTTCCGTGCGCATCTCCGAGCGAGCGCGCGCGTGGCCGAGCGGTTACCGCTCTTGACTTTCGTGCGGAGTCCCAGGGTTCGGCTCCCTCGCGTTACGCGTCTTTTATTTATTCTTTCAGTTTAATGTTCTGGTAAATTCGAGAGCTCTGTTGCTTGTTCGAGGTCCGAATGCTCTAGTCGCCAAACCTTCTACGCTGATTGTTCCCGAAGTCAACGCGTGTACAAAAGGGCTCCGCGTGGCGAGCCGCAGTCAGTCTCACCCCAGCGTTCGATCCTGCTGTTTCACCGCCATCGACGCCTGCGACGATGGCGGTGGTTTTTTTTATTTCGTTCTGGGCACAAGTTCGCCCCATTAAACGTTTAGTTTGCTTCAGTGTTCATCGCTTCATGAATTGTCATTCGTGACAATATTTACTTATTTGTTTTCCGGCCTTCGAGACAGGGACAAATCCCTGATCTGGCCCCTTAGTCAGAGAGTTTCGAGACTTCTGGACCAAAACGTAAGCAGTCGTTTATGGGGAGTCAATGCACCTTGAGTAAAGCTCAAGTCGGTGATTTTGTCGCAGCCCATTAGTCTCAGGCCTTGTTTAACATATCTGTGTCGTGAAAAAAAAAACCAAGTCTTGGTTCTCTTTTAGCTTTCCTGTACGAACCTCTTCGATGTGCAACGCCTGATCTACCTAATTTCTGATAGACTGGAGTAACGTCTCATAAAGGGGAAAGTGACGAATGCAAAAAAAAAAAAAACATCAGAACAAGTTTGTGGAATGTCAAACCGGTGTTGTTTATGACATGCCGCTTTCCTGCGGGGGCTCCTACGTAGGCCAAAAAGGCCGTTGTGTGAATGGTCGCACGAGAGAGCACGCTGCCTCCTTGGAACAGTCACCTTCTGGGAATTTGACTGTGAATTGCAGCCGATCTGTTTGTACACCAGCGTTCAATTACATTTCTATCCTGGGGCGTCACAGCAAAAAGGCTGACAGGAAAATCCATGGAGCGTATGCTATAAAAACAAAGGGTGCATATAAATGTATCAGTGAACCTTCTTTCACCCTGACAGATGAAGAGCGTTTATTTTTAGGTAAAGAGTGGGCACGTGGAAAATGACGTGGAGTGTTTCAACGTGTCTTTAAGATAGTGTTTTTCTCAATACAAATTCAGTTGCGAGTACGCCTTGTGTTCTTGTCTTCTTTCCTCTGTCCCAGTTTTTGGCGCTTTTCTTTCTGTATAACGTTAAGATTTTGGATACGGTGTAGCATAAGATTTAAAAAAAATGATAAAGAAACCACTACGCTGGTTGTCTACGATATGCGAAGCATCGCGTATGAAGACTTACGACGTCACCTACAAGAAGAGGCCAGATTGTGTTACGATGCCGGACAGCCATGCACATCGCAGCTCGCGCCGCACCTCACTATGAATACAACGGCGCAAATTTTGAGTAAACACTTTATTAATACGTCGATGTTGTTGTAGTTTTCATGGTTGATTGCTAGTACCGGTACTAGAACGGTCTGTGCAAAGTGAAGTATGAGGCGTACTTGGAAGTGTGTACGTCGACTCTCCTAGTAAACACGTGGTCGATGACACTGTCATGTCATGTTGTTGGCACTGCTTTCTCATCGTCCGCCTTCGTTGCGTATCGGCGACACTCGGCGGCAGCACGACGCCGTTTCCACTCGAGGAGCTCCTCTTCTTTGGTGGTGGTCGCTTGCGAGGCCCCATTTCATCTGACACGACGAGTGCCTCAAGGTCGGGTTTTATAAACGGTTCTCGACGCGATCCTTCACGTCACCGCGGCTGCAGCGCGCCACTCTGAAATCGGCTTCGAGTGACTGCTTCATAGCCTGGGTGCGAATGTAAAGCGCGGGTTTAGCTCCTTGCGGCGCAGGCAATCGGGTGTGAGCCCAGAGCGCGCATGAGTTCCCTGCCCCCTTCGAAGAGGGTGTGAATGTTAAGGAGTGCGCACTGGCCGCCCCGTACGCGTACGGCGCGGGCTTAGCTCTTTCTTTTATTACCATGTCAGATGCATCGCTATAGAAGTAACAAAAGAATGCTTGTTTCTCGTTTATTTTTAAACTCCTCAGCGGTAAAGTTTATTTCACCTCAACAAAGTTTTGACGATATCCGTAGCAGAATATTAGAAACAAAAATTCATATTTTCTCGTTCAACTGCAAATGTAAGTTGGTTCTCTAAAATTATTTATCTACTCTAACGCTCCCGACTTGGTTACATGGCTTGAGTACTTCGACATAGCTGTGCCTTTATATTTTCGTTCTTTTTGACATATGTGTGTTCATACCCAGGGCATTCTAATGTACGAGGTCAAAACAAGCGTGTGATTAGATTTTGTTTCAAATTTATATTCCTGCCTCGTGCCAGTATAGCGTAGGATAAACGAATGCTGGACAAGTGGCGCATTCCAGCCTCCTGTGTCCATGAGGAATACCTCCCGCAAACGCAGAAACAACAAAAAAATACGGCAGAATTCAGCCCTATGCTTGCCTTGAATTTGAAATTTCGAGATTCAGACACCCCTCGTATATAACAGACATGTCGCCCTGTTTTCATTTCTCTCTGGAGTACAGCCAGGAGCCATGTACCGGAGAAGGGGAATGCTCTCAGTATAGTAGGGGGGAATATCGAATCGGTAGCAATACCGACATCGATGACTATTCCGAGATAAAGAGTGACTGCTTCGAAGGAGGAAACTCTGGCATGCCTGAGAGAAGAAAAAAAAAGCGCATTCATTCTAGAGAGCAACAGATGCTCAACTCTTCGAGCCAGTTTCCTTGCCCAAACTCACACTGCTTCGCGAGGATCTCGCAAGAACGAAAGCGTTAACTGTATTTCACTCCGGGCGACTGACACTTGCTGGGTCAGCGATCCACAGTTTTTGTTTCTTCAGCTTGTTTTTATTACTATTCTATTCGTTTCAACCAATTCGGTCTTTGACGGCGCTGTCTTTTCTTTGCTCTCCGCATTCGGCTCTTTCTCTTCCGATCTCGCGCTTTTGCCCCTGTTCATTTTGTTTAGCGCCGCGAGCGCTCGCTGCAGCGTTTCCATTCCGAGGGCGCCGCCCGCGCGGAGGAAGACGGAGGGTTTTAGATCGCGTTTTTCTGTTTGAGTCACCGAATATGGATGGCACTTTGACAAAGGCCCGAAACTTTTCGTCGCGCCTAAGTAAACACGGCACAATAATGTGACCCCTCTCAGCTCACGCGGTGTGTGTTTACGCTACGAGGTATCGCTAGCGCCAGAGAAAAGGCAAAACATGAAAACGAAACGAGTTCGCGCAAGGCTCCGCTTGCGCATCCGGAAGTGCAGCCCGCGAAGCCGGAAGACGCCAAGATCCAAGCGAGGAATGAAGAATCGAAAACACTTTAAAGACAGCTTCGCTTTTCTTTCTGCCATGAAGAAGCCAGTGGCTTTGATGACGCGAGCCTGTCTCGTTCGGCTGCAGTTCACCCCTCGTCTTGTGGTTGCGCGCAAACGCGTAGAGACACAAGCCACGCTGCCATCATAGTTCTGTCATTGCTGTTGCTGTCTTTTTTTTTAATGCGAATAGCATTCTTTGGATACTTCACGCACTTTTCGTCTATGTATCTATCTATCTATCTATCTATCTGGCTATCTAACCTCTTACGCCGCGGGTCGATAAATAAATAAAAAAGACCGGCGCCGGCGGGGATTCGAACCGTTGACCCTTTGATCAGCAGGCAGACGCGCTAACCACAGAGCTATGAAGGCAGTCATTCGAAGCACTCTAAAAACTTGTTTATATCTTTACCATCGCGCCCGTTTCATGCACGAGGGCTCATTCCGCTCTCGTGAGGCTTAGCACGAGAGCGGAATGAGCCCTCGTGCATGGAACGCGCGCGCACCGGCTAGCTGTGACAGCGCTGTAAAACGCGTCCTATGGTAAAGATATAAACAACCGTTTAGAAGTACCGTTGGTTGAGACTATGCTTCGTCTCACGCTTAGTATGGACTATTGTTAGCCGCGCGTGCTAAAAGCGCGAGCTAGTCGCTTTTGAGTGAAGCTGCGGCGGCTGCACGGGCGCTCGTGAAGCAAATGCTCCTGAGTCAAGCCAGTCGAGGCTGGCCGCTCGCGCTATCAAACCTTCGCGGTTAGTCCATGCTAGGGTGAGACGAAGTATGGCTGAGACGCCAGAAAGTCTGGTCGGTACCATTTTGAGCGTTTGTGCGTAATGCGCGTGCTTTGCTCACCTTCCTAAGTGACACAAACGCACGTGCTGGGCTGCGGAGATCGTGCGCAGGGCTGTGAAAGTGTCAACAAATTTAGAATCGCCTCAAGAGTGGGCTGGCGTATCTAGAGTGTGCCGGCCACCTGACGAACGCGCATAACTCCGCACCGTTTGATGCTATTCGCATTAACGTAGATAATCATTCCCAAAGGATGGGTTCTGCTGATTTTTTTTTTTTGTGCCTTTGTGAGAGAAATAACTAACTCTCGCTATTTTTACGCTTTGAGAGCGCACTGTAGCGAAAATCAACCCCCACACCCCTTGTTCCCCCTCTATATGTAAAATTTGGTCAGAGCGCTGACATACCCAGTTGTAAACACGCCCCAAATAATATAATTTGTGTTCTCTCCGACTTGTCGTCGAGTGGTGAGATGCTGCATGAAAGAGTTAGCATAGTTAGTTCTATCTTTGACTGCTTTGCGACTCTAAGAACAATGCACTAAAACAAAAAAACAAAAAATAGATTCCTCGCTCGCGCTAACAGTGCTGCGCAGTTTACGTGCTGAGGAAATCTGAAGCGGAGATGCCAGCAATAAAAATCAACTGTGACTGGCAAACCTTCAGTTTTTCAAAATACCTAAAGCGTTAAACAGAAAACATGTGGTAATAATGCGCAAAGAGTGATTTTACGAATTAATCCGAAACAACTTAAATGCTAAAAAAGTTGATTAAAAACATCAATATCCGCTGCATCAAGGGCGTTACTTAAGCGTTGCATGCGGGTCGTGGAGCCTAATTGAAATAATTTCTTTAACAATGAAAGTATAGGAGAAACTAGCAAAACTCGCCTTGGAACGTAAACATAAGTAAATGACTTGGCATCAGGGCAGTAGTGAAAGCCTCCAAGAAGGCATTTATAAAAAAAGAATACTAAATGTCGTTCATGCCCCCTTGACCTAGTTCCAAAGGTCTCCTATATTCATAGTAAACTGAACGATAAATATAATGGTCATAAAATATTTGAAAGAAAAGCTTACGAATACTTTCTACAATCGCTTGGTTCATACGCATAATAGAATTTCAGACAACGAAGAAAAACTCCAGCTTGCACCGAACTGACAAAAAGTGCGTATAATCGCGTGTAACATGGAGGTTGACGTAGAAAACTCGCGCGTAATCCTAGAATAAACACCCAGCATACGAAAAGAGGCGGCAATAATATTAATAATGTGTACCTTAAACGACAAATGAAAGTCTATATAATACACCGAGATCACGCTTGCACTCTATCTACCCTGCGTGACGGAACATTGACAACCTGATAACAAAAATGTATATGGCCAACCTTCCTAGATAAAGACATAACGACAGTTTAAGAAGGATGAAGTGTCAACATGTTTCTAAAACACCATTTGTGCACTCGTTCATCAGCATGTCACAGTCCCTGAGAGATGAGATCTGCCGAACGAGTTTGATTTCATCTGCATATTGTAATATGACTGAATTCTGAACGCATTTGTTCATTTATAGAACTATTGAGAAGTATTGGGCTAAGTATGGACCGCTGCGGCAAACCCCAAAGTGAAACAAAGTCGGGAGTATCAATTGTTGCTCTCTACATTTACATGAAGAATTAGGTGTTTCTTATTTTCCTAATTTTATTCTAAGATGGCGACAACTGAGGAAACTAGCCCACATGTAATATATTATTTACATACAGCCTGAAATTAAATATTAAATCGAAAAGTATAAAGTGTAAGTTACAGCGGTTTTAAGAGAAACCTGCTAAAGAAATAATATGGCTTTCATTCCCCTATATATCACGCCTCACGCTTTATTCTCTCAGGACATAAGAAATATTTAAATGGGTTAAATTCCAATGTCAATACTAAGAAAATCTAATAATTCACGAAAAAGGATTATTCGAGAGTGTTTTAACTCGTGATGATGTGTCATTAGAAAATAATGGAGGATGAAGGAAAAAGTGGTTTCATACCCTTATGAGCTGTTTTTTATAATGATTTTTTAAGCTCTTTGTATAGGACACGTTATTATCGTCATAATTGACACTGGCACTAGTGTTAAGTTAAACAACTTGGTGCTCATTCCAGCCTTCTACTGTTTAGTCAGCGGTAATGAACCTGCAGTAGGTGGCTTAAATAAAAAAAAAAATATTATTTCATTCTTCGAATTATACGCACTTGAAGCATATTAGTTCACCTCTGAGAACAAAAATACAAGTGACTACTGCCATCTAGGTGTTTCGAAGATGGTGATGACCTTTAAGGCAAGGCGAAATCGTACTTTCGTTCCAACTAACCGCATCTTTCTCCCCGACCTCGCCTCGGTTCATATACGTCCTCGTTGACTTATGGGCTCCCAGCCCAACCACCGACGGTGATGACTGCTCTGGCTGGAAAGCAGAAACTCTCGAGAAACGACGGAACTTCTCCGAGTCGCACTTCCTGACAATACCGCGCGAATGTCGGTTTCTGTGGCGACGACTTTATTTCTCGACGTTCCGAAAAACAGGAGTGGTTTCATCACCGCCAAAAAAAGAAGAAAACAAAAGCGCGGCACCGATCTGGAGAGGCCCATCAAGGAGCCGGGGTGCACCCACGGTTGGTCGACTCCATGGACGGGCCCCGTACACAATGGAGACTGACCCGAGATTTGAAGATGCCACCAAAAAGGAGGAGGAGGAGGGAGGTTGGCGCTCCACCGCGGCCACTCGGCCTCCGAGGCACGGAGCGGTGCCGGCAAACAAAGGGCTAGGTCGCGACACATCGCTCACTCGCCGATGGGGGAGAGGACTTGTGGATCGGAAGACGTTCGCCCCAGACCCCTGGCCGATCCCCGTCGTTCGCTCACTGCGCCGTTCCATCCGTTCGCCATAAATTAAAATCAACGGCAGCCGGGGCGCCAGACCGCCCCTCCGGTGTTCGGCCGCCGGGTACAATGGGCCCGCTGCCCATTAGCGCCCTGACACTGGGCTCCGTCGCAGGCGACTCGAGGCTCGGCCCGACCCCGGAGTTTGATCCATTTGCGTCAGGTGTTGCGCCGTTTCTGACGCTGGGGGCCCGCTTTCCCTTGGCCGTGACAAATTGCCGTTTATTGGGAAGAGGATTGGGGCCGGTCCCGAGCAGGGAGGGGGCGCAGTAGGGCCCGCCAACAAGTCCGCTCAATGCGATCTCTAAAACTTTTTTTTCTTTTTTTTTATGGAGGGCCGAGTGCACGAGGCCCAGCGGTAGCGGGGCACGCCTCTCGGAAAGGAAGCCCGTTTCGATGCGCTCTCTTCAATTGAGCGCGCACGCCGCCGGCTTTGTGAAGCCATCAGATGGTTCGGACGTTAGCTTTTAAGCGCACGAGCGGAGAGAAGAGATGCGCTGGGAGGCTTTCATAATGGGACCGTAGAGCTCGGAAGGAACTGGCTGATCTGAAGGGTAGATGGGTAGGCGGTCTCGGGCTCTTCGTATTATTTTTGTACGCTGAAACAAAATTTAGCCGCGAAAAAGCGGAAAAAGTGACTGGCATATACCTCTGAGAGAGATAGAGAGAGGGGGGGGTCATTGTACGCGCAATTAATTCTGGATAAAGTTAATCCACGTTATCATATATCAATTGAGTTCTTATACTCATATTTATCTAAATAACCGTAGTGAAAAAAAAATCCTCTTTCTCGCGGAACATTACTAATTTCCTCCTTAAGATATATGTGTGTGCATCTTAGATTAGCTTTATGTTATTTTATCAATACGCACACGTTTCAAGCCCCAAAGGCTTCGTTCCTTTCTCCGACAACCAAATCTTGTCATAAATACCTCACACGGCGCATGAGTGATGCCTAAAACTTCCTTTTTTTTATGGGACAATGAGTATAGGTGAAACGATTATTTGTTGAATTGTTGACTATCAAAATTGAGTTGAAAACAAATGGCAACAACTCTCACTGACAGCAGTCAATGCATGGCAAACGTGACTTCAGGAATCTATATTGACTATAAAGCCGCGAAAGAAACTTTTAAAGAAAGAATAACATGTAAACAGGACAAGACAACCACATTTTGAAAGAGTTTGTGTTCCACAAAAATGTCTTGAGTTTCTACAGAGTTCCTAATGTATTCTTATAGAATCATTAGAAACTCAATAGAAACTCAATGATAATTTTTGTAAGGGTTGTCCCTGTTTTACATGTCTATTCTCTCTTCAATCCTGACCCGTACCAGCACGCTCTCCGCGAATCTAAATTTTTAAAATTCGTGGAAAGTTTTTTTGTTTTTGTTTTTTTGTTTAAGAAACATTCGTTTGAAAGCCTTGAATGGAGGATGTGACTAAACGCGAATCAGTATCAGACGAGAGGAATTCTGGGTCCTTCCCCATATCCATACTAATTATGCACCTAAATCCTTGCCTTTCATACCTTACCCATATTGCTTAATAACTTCGTCTTCGACCACATTGCTATTCAGTGTTTAACTAAAAAACAGTGTGCGATTGATTGTCTTGTTTAGGTAATAGTGTTGTTTTATTTTATTATTGTATTGTGTTCCCTCTGTGCAGGGACACCGGACCTAGACCAGCTTGCTATTGGAAGCTTTTCAATTCAAAGTTCAATCGGACGACATTGATTATTTTAAGTTAACTGTCGGACTGGAGTGAACGAAGAACCGACGGATCGGTTGGGGCACATACCTATATTCACTTTCGAACACACAATAATCTGCCAGCATATCATTAATCAAGAGTAAGTGTGCCGTTTAATCCTCATTTAGAAGTTTTAACCAGATTAATCGTCGCACTGCAATCGATTAATTAATCGATTAATTTGTCGAATTTATTTCTATCCCTAATATTAACAAGTATTTTTTTATATATATTTTGTTTTTTGCCTTTGCTGGGTATGAGATAAACGTCAAAATATACAACTTGAATTTTGAATCAATCTCGATGTGATGTTAAGCACAGTTCCAAGACACTCACACCCACAGATTATTACTTTAGCTGCATGAGGCAAAGAGGTTCGTTGATATTCTCTGGCAAGAGCAACCTTTGATTGTTCACAATGGTCTCTGCTGCACTAAACAGACACGCGAGACGCGTTGAAGTGGCCGGGACGCGTTTAACCTTCTGCAGTTGTCTGGAGTGACAAATATCGCCCCTACAGTTTACTTTATTCTAAAATTTGACCTAAAGTTTGCCCTTGATACATGTCTACTCGTCCTCGCCTGCGTGGTGGAAGCGGTTAATTTTTACTTTCTTTTGGTTCGTAAAAATGTTACCGATTAATCGTTTAAAATATTTCATCGCGATTAAAGCATTCATTGATTAATTGGTAGGTTAATCGATCAATTGCCCAGCCCTAGACGTCTTGATACATTTTTTTTATGAAAAAGGTGTATCGCTTATGGGCACTTTGATTAAGGACTGACCAAGTAAGCTTCCCCGTGGTGCACCAACCATTGCGAGGCTTTGATAAGAGCCCAAGTTATTTATTTTGACAAGTCTATTTCTGTCTGGAAATCACGCGATCCAGCCCTTAAATAATATCAAAACAACTTTTAAAAAAAATATTTTATTTTTTTTTAAAAGAAAAAAAAATTTGCAACGCTTTTTTTTTTAAATTATGGATGATAGTGTAGGTTTCGGAGTTTTGTTCAACAGTTGAAGTAATTGTTCTTACCATATTCCAGGAATAAAGTTTGTACCTTAGTGATTTTCTGTCAGTCCACGTGGCTGGAGAATAAGAGCGATAATAAACGAGGTGAACTGCGCGCCTCCATGTGTTTGGAAAGAGCACTTTCACTGAAAGTCGGAAGCGCCCAGAAGGGTTAGACTTAACCCTACTTTAGTGTGGGATTTACTTGGGCGCGGAACCGATCGGTTAGGGGAGGGGAAGAATCTAAATTTTCGTGAACATCCTTGAGAAACAAAAGAAATACCGTGTATTTTTTATTTAATTTTTTTTTTTTTACGTAGCTCGGGAGAAAGGATTTTTCCTAGGTCTGCTATTTCATGGTCGAAACCTTCTTTTATACCTTGAAATGTCATGGCTTCTGAGCGTGAACTGAGGCGTGCGTTTATTGCTAAAGACACAATAACCAAAACGATGAAGAAGAAGAGATTTCTTTAGTCGTCGGTAAAGGCAAGACGACGGAGGAGGAGGAGGATTCTATGAAATTTATAGAGCGCCGTTCAGGCAAGAGAACGACTCTCACTTACGTGAGCGGTGATGCGGGAGATAAAAAACGTATAAAGTGAACAATTAAAAAACTCGAAGGACGTTTAAACTTCCCCTTTAAAAGTGGAGCGCGAAAGAGCGTGCCTCGCGTGGCCCAGTCAGTAGCGTGTCTGGCTCGCAACCTTTGGATCGTGGGTTCGTATCCAGCCTAAAATTCTTCAAACTTTTATTTAAGGCATATGAATTACTTTTAAAGAGGAATCATTTGAGACACGCGGCGACCTTTAATTCGCATTACATTTTTCTTTTTAATGACATTCATTCCACGCGTGACGTCGCGTTTCGCGTTAGCGTTGTCTGAAATTCCCGCGCGAGGTCATGTGGCTATGACGTCACGACCCTATCGACCAATCAGGATTTTCGCGTCACGCCACCGACGGCGGCTTCTCTGCGAAACAAGCTCCTTAACGATATCGCGTTAAAAAAAGCTTTAACGCGAACCTTGTGTTGTATTCAAAACGAACTTCTGGAGGTGTGGTTTTGCGTGACCTCTTATGTTCAGCCTTCCTGCTTGCTGATTGGTTGTTCGGTGTTCTCATCGTCTAATGCTGCACTCTCATTGGCTGCGGAACGGTACTGATATGTTCGGGACTCACCACGCCCCGCGTTTCTCAAGCTGTCAGTGCCTATATCATGTAACACTTCCTTTTCCATACACCAACTCCACTCTCTGACGTCACGCCGCTGCGCGGCGCTGCTGTCGTTACTGCGCGTGCGCAGATGCTTCCTCTCAACCGAATGTGTTTTTTGCGCACGCGCAGAAACACACATACACACACACACACCAGAGCATAGCATAGCATTCTGCAACTTGCTTTCTTTGCACGAGTACTTGCGCAATGATGGGACATTTTTAAGCCACGCGCATGTGCTCATGCCTTAAAACATACTGCCCATAACGTCGGTATCCTGCGTGAGGCATGAATTTTTTTGTGTATTACTTTATGGTTCAATCTTTAGCTTCACAAGTGGCAATTAACCCAGCGGGTAATTGCATTACGTTATG
>JAZHYW010046338.1:0-30281 GCA_037355805.1 Ixodes ricinus | reverse complement strand
ACATACTATCACCCCCATGGCGCTTGATAAGGGGCTTTGTAAGCGGTACAAACTAAGATAATTCACCAGCCGTGAATCATGCCATTGAACTTTTTTTTTTTTAGAGTTCCAGAGCGCGAAGCAAAGGTGACCATTTACTATTTGCATTTGTTAGTGTACATATGTAACTTAAAGGTGTGAAAAATAAGACGTGCAAAAAGAAGGGGCAAGAAAACAAACGACGTTTCGGGAGAACGCCCTTCGTCAGACTTCGTATACATATAAGCCTGGTGATGGTAGGAGATGGTGAAATTCAAACATCCCAGCTAAGGTAGGTTCAGTCTTTGTAATACAGTTCGAATTCATCGCTAAAATAATACAATTGTATAAAAATATATAAAATGCGAACAAAACGTTTTACCGAAGTTACCGGTGTTACCTGCGGATTCGTGAATAATAACAATAAAAACACAACTGAAGATCACAAAATCAACTTGATTTCTTATGCGTTCACACAAAGGGATGCGCATGCGTACTTCGAGACAGTTCTAAGTTATAACCTGCCCCTTTAACGCAGCGTTTTGACGAAATGTTTTGACAGGCATCACGAGATTCAGTGAAGTATGCTATAAATAATAAATGTTTAATATGACTCAGCTTCAGGCATAAAAATAAAAAGAAAGAACGACGAAGAAAGCCACTTGCCTTTGAGTCCTCCCACATGAGCAGCCGGAACCTTTTTGCCAGCGTTCCTTGCCGACGATTAGTGAAATAGTGATAAGGGTGCCCGAGATAGTTTCAGTGAAGTGGTGCCATCTAGTACGAGCAAATCGCAACAGTCACTATTTTGCTTCGACAATAGGCGTAATTTATTTCTTTATTTATTTATCCTTAAGGTACAAGGAACGTTGTAGAGGGAGTGAACAATTAAAAAAATAATATGGCAATGAAATCAACTGAGAGTGCTGATAGTAAGAGTTTGTTTAAAGAGGAGATATCAGTAATTGATGCAATTGAAGCGGGAAGGTGATTCCAGTCTTTTGATGCCCGAGGTAGAAATGAGACGCTGAAAGTGTTCGTATTATAGTTAGGCATGCCACCCTTATGAATATGGTCGAGGTTTCGCGAGAATTAAATGTTATTTACCAATACAATTTGATTTTTCGGCGGTGAGTGAAACAAGGCACTGATTGGGTTTGTGCAGCGGTAGTAGTACTTCATCGTTGTTTATAATTTCCTAGGTTAGCTTACAAGTATAAGTTTTTGTGAACAAATGCCATTCTTAAGCCAAAGAAAAAAAGAAAGGTTTATTGCACCTACTGCGATAAGCTTTGCGCTTTGCTATATTGGTTCCGCAATAAGTCAGAGTGCAGACGAATGTTAAAATCCATACACACCCAAACACATGCTTTAAGAGCTTACGGTCACGGCGCCTTCACTGGGTTAGATTGCACTGTTTTGTTTTGTTTATTGCCCAGGCACCGAAATACTACGATCGCCGTGACGTTGCGCTTTTGGCGCTGATGGAGAGGAGACGACGAGAGCGCGCCGTGACGTCAGAAGGCCGGGCTCTGGTTCGAGTGATTAGTGGATAGACCTAAAGCCAGCTGCCTTTGTCTCCACTGCACTCGTCGAAGGCGTTCGAATGCGAGAGCCAAACGCCGGACGTTCCGCGTTCCGCGTTCGACGAGCGCAGCGGAGCCAAGCCCGGAGCAAGATGGCTGCGCCCAGAGTTGCAGACGTCCATAGTTTCGGAATGCTCGAAGCGCCACCACTGCTACTATCTCTGGTGGAGAGATAAGAGCGTCGCGCAGCAGCATGACGGGCTGCGGCTTTGATGACGGAACCGAGCGCGTACTTGTGGGGCGTATCAGCGGTGGTAGAGGCCCGACAGTGATTCACTCTATTGGGATTTTCTTTTCCCCTCTCAACATCTTTGTCCCACGTTCAGCTAAGGTGAGTTCGTGGTGAACGTTACAGTTCATGGCGACACTGTTCTCCGCGAGTTGCGCGTGAACGCACTTGATCGAAGTGGAGGGGAGAGCTTAGGCTTAAGGCTGACATAATTCGTGGTGATCGCTTAGGCCTGTCTGGGGTTTCGACGGTACAGCAGCCGGATTTCTCAGAACTGTCTATTTACGAGGGTCACGGCCGCTTTATGGGAAGATGCCGTGTTTTTCAGGAAACGGTCCACACCCGATCTACAGAGTGCAAAAGAACACACAAAAAACATATCGACTGAAAAAACGGAAAGAAATAAGACAGGGTTTCCTTAGCTTGATAGGTGCGTAGTCCGCACGTTAAAAACTCGAGACAGCATACCTTCACAAATACCTGCTTAATTGGCGCCAAAAAAAATATCACACTATCATTGGCGTACCGTGTAATATACAAAATAATGACCGATCAAGAAAACAAATTCTCGTACAATCCGCAACTGTAGATTTCCCACACCGCGTAAATTTAAACAATGAAACATGTATATAGTTCGTGCAATATTACCAGGGAACCTTTTTTTTTGTACACATGTTTTTTGTGTTTTAGATCTGACGAATACGAAGTGTCACAGCGCCGATGATGGTAGTTGTTCTGCGTTCTGGGTGAATGGCGAACTCGAATAAGGGGCCTGCAGGTTGGCTTTCACTGAGTAAGCATGAGCGAAAACCTTCCGGATACTCTAAAACAGGAGTCTCGGAACACGCGGGCCGCATGCGGCCCGGTCACGGCCCGCAAGCAACTCGCTGCGAGCCTTTGTTCCCACGTCTCGAGCTCTAGAAATGGAATGCGACTTATTAATATCGTGCAAACCGATTCATTCCGTCTCGAAACGTAAATCTGCTTTAATTTGTATTCACATAATTTGTGCTGTTTTGTTTGAATTTGTCTCGTGTTTTGTTTTAATTTTGCTTCCCAGTCTTTTTTGTCACCTCGTCTGCATGGACTCTGGTTCAGCAGGAGCAATTACCAGAGGTAGAGCTATGAGCTCGTAATTCTCGCCTTCAGAAAAAAAAAATCACCATAAAATTGCACGTGTTTTAACAGACTGCTCCTATAAAAATCGCCAAGAAAGCACAAACTGCCGTATAAAGAGTTTTTTTTAAGACATTTTGAGTATGATTAGTTCCCGTGTGAAATGGGCAACGGGAACTACAATGTGCTTGTGCACGGTGGTGAAGCGGTGTCATTTTAATCCTTTTTTATTCTGGTCCCATGACGCTGATGGGAGGGGAGAGGAGGTCCCAGCAAATGAAGGATCGGGGGGCCATGCCTCCCCCCCCTCTCGACTGCATGCCTGCTTCGAGACAATTCACACCTAAAGATATCACAAGCAGAGAGCACGAGATTCCTTCTCGATATAATCCCCCCAACCGCCTTGGCCTTCGAACTTTCTAGGGTAGGATATCTGGCCCCCACACTCAAATGAGTTTGAGACCCCTGCTCTAAAAAGAACATACCTGCGAGGACTTGCGCACGTGCACGGGGAGATATCGAAGTGAAGGAAAGCAACATGAATGCACAAAGAACGAGGACGGAAATATGTTTTGTCCGGTCCCCGTCTTTTTTGCCGTTCGTGTTGCTTTCCTTTATCCCCTGTAACTTTACCAGCACGCTCTGATATGTCAAGCGATGCCAGTTATCGCTAACTTATTGTTTATTTATTTATTTGCAAATACTACTGGTTCCATTCAAGGAGCCTTAGTAGGAGTGAGTACACTATACGACAGAAAGTACAGTCATAAATAGAAACAGAAAAAGGAAAAACTCGGGTGAGCTAGAATTCCCACAGCAGTAATGAAATTTTCAACAGGTGGTAAGATGACAATGTCGTTTGGTAGCTCATTCCAGTCTTGAGTTGTCCTTGGAAAGAAAGAATATCTAAAACAATCATTCTTAAACCTGAATTGTTTTAACGTTCTAGTATGGTTTAGGCGTCGGGACCCTGATGGTAATGGGTCTAAGTAGTTAGAGTATTCGATTTGAATAGTGCCATTAAGAATATGATACAGCACTTCTAATCTATCAATTATTGCTCTTGTTTGCACCGGCTGAAGCGGCGCCTGAGAAGCAGTTCTGTAGACGAGGCTCCTGTATGAAAATTATTAAAAATAAATCGAGCAGCTAGTGTCTGAATATTTTTAAGCCTGAGAATACCATTTTGCGTGTGGGGGTGCCACACTGAGCTGGCGTATTCTAACACAGGTCTAACAAAACTTTTATAGGCAATAAGTTTAATATCTGAACCTGCTGACTCCAGTTGAGTTTACTATTAAAATCAAGTCCTAAATACTTGTATTCCTCGGCTCGTCTGAGAGGTTGCCCTGCAAGTAAGTAATTAAATTCCTTCTTTCGCGCCGTCTCTGGTGAGATTAGTTTCAGTTTGTTTTGATGAAGCCCGTCTCGGTCGATAACACTGATGCACACATTTAGTATAGAGGCAATACACGGTGGTCGCTATGCCTATACTTCGTTTTACCTCAAGTCTAGACGCAGCCGACGGTACAAACTAATAGGACCAATCAGAAAGCGTCAAAAGCGCACCATCATTGTGTTCGTCATGTTCTGTGCGTGCTCTCAGCAATGCTTGACTAGCAGACGATCGCCGCCATCTTGCTGCTGGTGTGGGTACATTGTCTAACAGTCAAGCATTGCTGAGCGTGGATACGTCTCCGCAATGCTTGACTAGCAGACGATCTGCCCACACCAGCAGCAAGATGGCCGTCGGCCAGAGGCCGTACTTGCAAACGTCTATAGAGCAGACCAATAGTCCCGCCTTTTGCGCGCTGCCATCTTTGTTTTGTGCTGTGGAACTCGTTCAGGGCATGCGCAGTCGCTTTCGTTTCGGGAATATAAGACTCCGCGTCTGCGTCCCCTGTAGCCCAGTGACTTGGCATTTTTCTCCTGTGTGATAAGCGATGAAAAAATATGTATAGACTGAAATGAGTCTTATTTGTACCTTAGGCACCTTCGTGATGGTTCCGGAGATGATCCGTATAAAGGATGTGGAAGGTGCCGACTTTTCGGAGCCCGTGTGCTTCGTTGAAGCCGTCTCGGAGTCGCTACGATGCGCGATGTGCGAAAATGTGTCTCCGAGCATGAAGGAGGACAGTCACGGACACATCTTCTGCATCTCGTGTATCAACATGATCGAGGAAGAAGGCGAATTTGTTTGCGTGAACGATGGGAACGTTGAACGGATCAGCGAGGTAAGGCGGATAACATTGCTGCTCTCAAGACTCGTCTTGTGGGTGTCTCATACGTTGGTTTCTTTCGTTTGGTAGGATGCAATGTGAAGTGTAAGTAGGATACAATGTGAAGTGTAAGTAGGATACAATGTGAAGTGTAAGTAGGATACAATGTGAAGTGTAAGTAGGATAAAATGCGAAGTGTAAGTAAATAAAAGAAGATATGTCTGTACCAAGTTTAGAAGGACATTATTTCTGGCGTCTTCAATCAGCTCTTTTATTAGTCTCGAAACTTTCATATTAGCTTGCAAGGCTGGAGGGGCTGAAAATGTGTGACGTGTACTGGTAATAGGTACGCAAATATCAGCCAATTATATTGGCTGATTTTGTATCTTCTGACATGCTGGTTTTGTTGTGCAACTTCTTTAGATGCGTCCGTCGACAAGACGCATGGGATCAAGTTCTTCAACTAGTTGTCAAGTGTCCGAAGCAGAAGTTTGGGTGCAAATTTCAAGCCAGCGTAGAAGAAATCCTGGTACGTGATGAATACAGAAGAAAAGCAACACAGTCACGTCCCGTTAATATGGACACCCCTCTATATGGACACCATTTTAGAGGACAAACTTTGAAAATACATGAATTTCTGTCTCGTTATTATGGACAACTCACTATATGGACGATTGTTTAGGGGAACAGCGGTGTCCATATCAACGAGACATCACTGTATAAGATTTTTCATTAAATAAAAGACAGACATAATAATGTTCTTAAAGTAGAGAAACGGGGCAACATTAAGCTTGAGACGCAAAAAAATTACTCTAAAATATTGAAATATTTTTTATGCATACGTTATCAATATATAGCTTTTATAAATCGCTAATCATCACATGCCGTGAAAGACAGCCTGTTGGTCAGGCAGCAAGGGGTACTAATGTAACAACTTTTAGAAACGTGTGCTTAACTGAGCCAATTATGGAACGTTAGCTATATCATGATAAATTTTAAGCATCAAGGGTTCCGTCACTTCTATGTCCCATCAGGCTATCAATTAAGCAAATGAAAAGTCGTGAATGATGTAATTTGTCCTAAAGTTAAAAGTGTACACACTAGTTTTTAATTTTTAACTTTTTGGCTACCTCTAAACAAACCTGGTTAACCAAAAACGCCAATATTAACAATAATAATAAACAAAACTAAGAGCGAGCGCTCATTGAATAGTTGGTTTTGTTGGGAAAAGTTTGCATTGTCCAACCTCATTGCTATGACATGCCAACGACAAAGTACATCTGTTCTGGGATCTAGTGCTTGCAGGGATCCGAAAACACACCAGAAACAAATGTAATAGACAGTCAGCTGAAACGTCTATGAACACCTGCGTAACCGTCATGCACCGAATATCTCGCAGGTGTGAATGGAAAACGGCAGAATATTTGCGACACCTTGTTACAATCATACAACATTTGCAGTCGATATCTTCAGACTAAAAAAAATACACACCAACGGTTGGGTATTCAAGTTTTGGGCATTCAGTTGTTTTCGTTTTTGAAGATACAGATGCACTGCTTATTCATAAAAGAGGAAATTGAGTTTCCGGCAACTAAAATATATTATTTAATAGAAATCACAACAGCTAAGAATGCTTCTACAAAGAGCTTTATGTTGATACAAAATATTGAGAAAAAAAAGCCACTTAATCGTCTTCTAAGTTTATTTACCACGAAGATATACCTTAATTAAATCAACGTTTCAGCAGATGACATTGCAATCTGTAACAGCAAGGAACTACTGCATACTTACTCAGCCAATGCTTCTATACTTCGTTTTATGAAAACGTGACCAGAGCAAACACTGTGGCCCATGCGAGCCCATCAGGACGACGGATCAAACCACGTGACATTCCCTCACTTGAGGAGTACGCTTCGATGATATTACGTAGTTACCATCCCCGCTCCGACGTTCCGATTGGCTCTCTCGCAGAGGCTATAGCTCTCATCGCGTTTCCAAGTAATACTAAAGAAGAAGGGTAGGGTTGCCTTTTTTACTTCTGCCTCAAAGCTTCTTTAGCTGTTCATCTGATGGGAATAAAGACTGGAGCAGAGCGCGGCAAATCGACAAGCGCTGGCATCGGTCCCCGAGAGGGCAGGGGAGAGGGAGCAAAGAGCAATTGCGTTACACCTGCAAGCGTTCTGGTATCGTACACTACGCTCCCGGCTCTCTTCATCAGATAACTAACACGTAGCATAGAAACTTGATAGCAGTTCACTGGAATGAAGGTACTGGCGCTTGTCCAGTTTTAGAGCCTGGCGGTTTTCCAGAACCTCACGTCGGAAAGCAAAAGCGCAGCAAAAACTCCGACAAAAAAGGGGACTCGTACAATGAGCGAAGCGCTTACTCACAACTAAAAGTTTAATAGGACTTCAGGAAAAAAAAAACGAAGAATAGTCCCTTCCTCGGTTGAACATGCAGTGTCCAACAGCCCCCCCCTCCCGCCTCTTCCCCTCCCCGGTTATAATCTAAAAACGATAAAACACCTTAACGTGCGTGTGCACTGTAGCCGATAAGAATGCTTCCTCAGCATCTGTCAAAGCAAGTGACGGGTGGCTTATGCAGCCATCACCCAAAGTTTTGATATTGGAAGCCTCCAAGACCTCCCGCGCTTTCTGCTCTTTAAGTCGTCCTAAAATATTTGTATTTTTCAAACGCTGCAGCGCAGCACCCACACCTCGCTGCAGTGGACCGCTACATGGCACAGACGGGAGTCGTACGAAGAGACTTGCCGTGCTCTATACTAGCATTCCGCTGTTTCGTGGCAAGGCGCTCCGTGGGCCAAGCGGGACGGTGCATCTAATGGTGGGAGCTGCACAACCGCACTCGCATGACGCCGTCTCGTCAGATGCCGTCTGGTCCACTTAGCAGTCACCGCAGCAGCGGTGCGTCTCGCAATTTTAAAATACAAATATTCTAGGACGATTTAAAGAGCGGAGAGACGCGGGAAGCGGATTGAGCTCAACATAAAAACTTGGAGAGCGTGGCTGCGTACGCCCACCGGTCACTTGCTTTGACAGATGGTGAGGAAGCATTCTCATATGAGACAGTGCCACCACGCACGTTAAGGTTTTTTTTTTTCTGTTTTTAGATTATAACCGGGAGAGGAGTGTGTGTGTGTGGGGGGGGGGGGAGGCTATCGAACGGGGCATGTGCAGCCGGGGAAGCGACTATTCGTATTTTCTGTACTCCTTTTGAACTTCCAGTCGTGAGTAAGCGCTTGTCTCTCGTACGTGTCCCCTTTTTGTCCTGGTTTTTTGTACTCTTTTTCTTCCATCATGAACCACTACCAACTAACCCATTTTTTGAACCCTGCTGCAGGTCTCAGAACCTCCCATACTCACAGACATCAGCCAATCAGCGTTGATCACATGACCGTTTTAACAGCCAATCAGCGTCGAGCTTCGCGGTTGATTGTTTTGAGCTTCTCCAAATCTGGTATACCAAATTTGACGAGACAAAGAATGTTTCAGGTTAAAAGAGCCGGAGACGAGGAAAGGGCACGGAAGACGAGGAGGGCATACCCCCCCTCCGTACCTTCCCCTCCTCCTCCTCAAGAGCTGCGCTCTAGTTTCGTATTACAGCGGTTTGTAAACGCCTTTCATTTCTTTTTTTACCGATATTTAGCTTCATCATCAGACATGCCAGGAAGATTCGCGGAAACCTTGTGCGTTCTGTGGGGAGCTGATTGAATCCAAAGAGCACGCTTCACACGTAACGGCATCCTGCCCGAAGAGACTGGTGAACTGTCCGTTCTGTGACAACGGCATCGAGGATTGTAATCTAGTGGTAAGGATTTTATCAAGTATCTTTATGGGTGTTTCTTAGTTTGGTACTACTATAGTCCTTGCACATGGTTTTCAGGGTTGTGGATCCATTAGTGAGTGCACTAAACAAAAGTTAAAGGCCGACTTAAAAAGAAAAATCTTCTGCCGGGCAGGAAACCGGTTCCAGTTTCCTTCTCCACTCCTCTCGCACTCTTTTCTCCTTCTCTCTCCCCAATGGAGCGGCTCTCTGAGCCACTCCCTGCAGAAGGAGGAGAGTCTCTCTCTTTCTCGAGAGGAAAGGGAGGAATTGAGGGAAAAGGAGTGTTCTCCTTTCTGACTCACGTCGTCCTTTAAACGGTGGTTCTGCAAAATAGACGAGAAGCAACAAGGAGGTTGAGGGTGAAAAAAAAGGATAAGCGAAATGTGTATGGTGCTTATACCAACCGTATTTTGATTGGGAAAATCCGTGATACAATATGTTTGCTCTTAATTTGAAGATTAGTATTAATAAAAAAGAACAGTGAAAGATAGGCTATTGCGGTCTGCGCAGATAAGTCTATCATGACCAGGGGGACATAATATAGGAGGATAATCCTCACGATAAATCAAATAATTACCTGAAACCTGAGTGATCATGTTAATCGGTGAAAATAAACATTGGGTTTCAATTAGAAGCTTGCTGAGCGTTATAACAAAAACACCTAAATCGTCAAGTTTAGAAATATTTCAAAGACGTGGCAAGCGTGGAGGCAGCTAAAGTTGCCACTGCGTGCAATACGCGCAAGGCTGGCTGTGCGGAAACCCGAATGACTACACCATGACGCGCGTTATCTTCTTTATCTTCTGCGTTTTCGGAGTGATAACTCTACGCGCACCGCTGCGCTTTGCGCGCGCTGTGAAGTCTTTCTAAAAGTTACTGAGCCAGGAGTTTTGATGACGCTCAGCAAGCTCCCTAATTAAAACCAAACGTTTATTTTCACTAATTGAGTTGTTAATTATCAAGTGTTAGTTTATTATCTGGCTTACCGTCGCAATTGAGCCCCTTCTATTGATGTCCCCCTAACCGTAAAACTCGCCTGCACAGACGGCACTAGTGTACCTTTCCAATGTGCACTGTGTTGTAGCGTCTTCGCCAGCCGTACCGTCGTAGGGTCGCTAGAAATCTGGCACAACCTTGGATTTGTTTTCGCAAGTCATCCGCAAGATCTACGTTCCGGGACTTCACTTGTTTTCACTCGATAAGTCAATTTATACTTAGTCGCAGATCTCACGTACGCGTACATACAAATATAAATCCCCCACATCTAGCTTATGAGGTTTGTGAGTAGGACCGCGGCAGAGCTTCGTCAGATTCAGGCAGTTCGAAAATTCGCATATATACACCATTTACACGGCAGCGTTAAAGTACCTTTAGTTTAGGTGCCTTAGTTAATTAAAGAACGTGTATTAAATGGCGTTCGGTATCACACGGTTAATAAATGAAGAATGATCTATGATGGATGAATAGTATACTGACCGTATCCTTTGTTCTGGCGCTAGCTTGCGCCACATAGCTTAAAACATTTATACCTTCTCAGGGCTGATGTTGATTGCATTCCTGCTGAAACCGCAAGGCTCAGAGCAGTGAACTCGAGCGCCCTAGGTGAGTCTTTCTTCTTGGTGCCGCTGGGGCTGGCGCCACTAGAACTTGCTACCAAGCTCACTTATCCGACTGTCCCGACGTCGCGAAAATGTCCGAGGCGTGCGAAACCAGTACCTCGAGAATTAGCTCGCAAGGGATTATCACGTTCGTGGCAGACAGTGTTACTGTTACCACGGTCCACTCCGTCGCTGCAGCCTGCAATAGACCTTTCCAAAAACGAGCGTGTGGCCGGCCGCCGGTGCCATTTTGTTGTGTTCGTGCGTATGGTGCGTGCTTCGCCCGCTCTCCGAAGCGAGGAACACGCACGTGCTGTGCTGTGAAGATCGCACGCTGGACTGTGACTTTGTAAACAGTGTAGAAAGGTCTATTAGCGGCGAGATGTTTCGGTGGCGCCCTCGTATGGTTACCTTTCATGACGTCATTGCCTTACGAACAACAAGTTCGACAGTGTTTATAATTAGCATGGTGGAAGCTTGAGATCACTGCGCTCTGAAACCAACACCGCCTCCACCGTCAAAATTAAAGTTCTTACATTTCTGTTATTCCTGTTGATGAGAAAACCTTTGCTGACTTCATAGTCACCATTCTGCCAATCGTGGAAGGCCGACCACCAGCGACGCCTTTGATCGCGCACGTCGCCAATACTTGGGGGCAACTTTCTGTGGCAATAGAGCCAACGCTATAGGTGCCGCGTGCACTCGCACAACTTGAGCGCCGATGAATTCTGTGCACGCGCACTATTCACTTCGTTAAACATTCTAATAAAGATAACCCCGGAGTATAATCGTGAGTTTGTGTTTCTTGTTAGCATATTTAGTGACGTTTATGTTAAAAATTATTTCAAACTTTGTTACTTAGAAATATGTAATTTCTTATAACGACTCAAAACTGCGCAAATTTATATATTTGTAACTTTTATTTCGAGTTCATGGGTTCTAGAATACTCTATGTAGCTCCGCCGTTCGATTAAGATCTCTAGTTCTCTTTACAACAGGGATTTGCGCTAAAGGTACTTTCATGCTGCAGTTTGAATGGTATGTTGTGTCACAAAGTTTATAAAATCTCCGTAAAAAAAGAATCCTAGACATAGCCTTTCTTTATTTTCCCTTCAGCGCGTTTGTATAATTTTAACGTTAGTTATATTGTAAGCATGACTCAAATATTTACACTCAGAGCATAAATAAATAAAATGATTAGAAAATACATCATTTTTTATTTAGACGTAGAATTAGTTCAACAGGAAGAGTCCGTCTTGTTGTTAGAGATAACTGTGAGCACCATAAAAAGCTGTTACTACTATAAAAGTGAAAAGGGGAACTTAATAAAAACAGTGTTCTCGCAAAATCTGCAGCTGTTAATAAGAAAAAACACGAAAAAACGCCAGAATAATATTGGTAGGACAATATGATTCGTTGGTTTAGTTATTAAACATTATTGAAATTAAAAGCGCGAAAGCGCTTGTCATGTGCAGTCTCTCTCTTGTCCTTGTTCTTCGCGCTTTTTAATTTTCGTAATATTGGTAGGACGTTTCAATAAATTATCCGCAATACTTTCCTTTCCAGGCTCACCTTGATGACTGCGACTGTCGGCAAGCGAATTGCAATCACTGCGGCAAAACTTTTTTGATACGTTCAAAGAAGTAAGTAGATTCGCCAACACACAAACATACACACACATATAACATACACACAGAGAAACATACAGATACATAATATACATACATATACATATCTGAATGGAGTGAGAGACCAAACTTCAAATAGATCAAACGAATTTTTTGATTATCCATAATGTTAACTACACACCCCGTGCCCCAGCCTCCAGAACAGAACGAGGACATCAGTGAGGTCAGGCACGTAGCCAGGATGGGATGGGGTGGGGGGGGGGAAGGGCATGGGGCCCGGGCCCCTCTCCGAAATCTTCCATTTTGCTGGGACCTCCTCTCCCCCAACCCCTCATACAACATTATGTCGTAAACGCCCCCCCCCCCCCCCCCCGAAACAAAATCCTGGTAACGTGCCTGAGTGGGGTATTACTGACTAATGATGCTACTCTAAACAGCAGTTGCTATTTTAATAAGCTCTTAAACGTTGGGACAGCAGCATAAGCATTAGCCGGAGACTTTTAATTGAACTCACTGAGCGACTACTAAATACTGTGCTGCACTGCTCTAAACTTTTACTTGATCGTTGGTAACAATTTATTTATAACCAGCTTGAGGTTGTTGAAAAAGAGAAGAGTAGCAGTAGGTGATAGAGAAAACTTAAAATAAAACCTTCTGGGAAGATTAATGCCGGAAGCTGAGGGTTACCTAAAAAGCCATGCGTGAATAGGGGAAACGTTTTAGTGAAGTAGTAGTGAGAAGTTTGACATAGGTCGAAAGTAGCGGGTACCAAAACCCGCACAATATTTTAATACTTTTGACCGCCTTGGTGGCTCCGGAGGCAAAGCGCCTGTCTACGTATTCTTCAGGTGCGGCGGGTTCGAATCCCGGCCGAAGCATGTCCGCAACCTGACGGACCCTTATTGCGGAGAATGCGACTTGCAAACCGACGTTTCGAGTTGCACGTCGAAAGATCCCCGGATTGCCGAAATCAACCTTCAGTCCTTCGTGCGTGGGTCAAGTAATGCCGTTTATTTGGCAAATTTACTTCCCAACTTTTTTTTTACTTTTTTGCAGCTTCGTGATGTGCATTTCATGGAATGCCCTCTAATGCCGATCGACTGTCCCTACAAACCTCTGGGATGCAGTTACAAGGTAAGATTTTAAAAAGGAACGAAAACGATACTTAGATTTATAAAACGTGCTCCCAACTTTGGCCTTCAGTTTGAAAACCGTTTAAATTGAAAACATCCCAGTTAAAAAAAAAAAGCAGTAAATAATAAATAATAATATTAAAAAAAGTTTGCACCATCTATTAGCTGCTGCGACAATTAGTCGAGCTCGACATAGCTAATTCACATACTTTGAGTATGCACTACACGAGGTCTGCGGTCGTCATTCGGCGATGACTCGATTCAGTCTGATGCTCTGTGCTCAAGAAACGGAGGCCTCCATTGTTGCTTTATAGGAATTTGAAAAGGGTCTATTTAGGGTAGAGTGCTGATTTCCGACAACTCCCTGGTTTATCATATGGTCATGAACCACGTGTAATATGTAAGCATAATTTAAATATAACTAGACTGCAACCATATATCTTTTTTGGGTCATGGCATGGGGTAAGCTTTGTGCACGTACGTCTCGACTCAATAGTGTTTTTTTTTAAAAACGATCAGTTCTCTATAAACACTGAGATAACTAAATGTTTACCGAAATACCGACTTCTTATAAAGAAAAAAACCGTCAACTGATCCGTGCTTGATTTGATAAAGTTGGTTCGTCATAGTAAGCAACGACAGAATGCATGTAGGTGAATCTATTGTAGAAAACTGCGCTGTGAACCTTTTTCCCCTCATTTGTATTTACATTAAAATAAATATATTAATGCTTGTGTAAACCAATTCTTTAGGGACCCAGGCAGGAAATTTTGACTCACACACAAAATAGCACGCACATTGAAATTCTTCTGGAACGGCTGAACGTCATGAACGAGGCTTTGCAGGTAATGTATCGATAATGCACATTTTGTTACGGTGCGTGGTCAAACTAAACGAGTATAGTAGAAAAGGTGGTTGTAGAAAAACGATGGCCGGGAAAAGCGCGCGATTCTCCACTGAACGTTTCCTCAAAACATCTCGGTCAAGTAGAATATCGCATACGCCTTCTCCATTGTTCTAGTTTTTGATTGAAATTTGGATATGATTAGTCATGCAGTGACGAGCCAGGTTAACCATTTTATAAGGAACGGCTGCTTCGTTTTGTATGTTTTATGCGACGGCTGTTCTTAACAAAAACAGTTTACAACTTAAGGTAGTTATAGTAATATGGAGAACGGTAGGCGTGGCTCGAAAATAGTCCATTTATTGAAGATGATGTTTTTGTGATTCGGGACAAAATAAAAGTATAATGAATTGAACATGATTTTGACTGATGTTTTTCTTTTAATTTTTTTTTATGTCAGGAGGCACGAAGAGAAAAATGCTAAGCTTGAACAAAGAGTACGAGAACTTGAGGACCGTCAGGTATGGTAAATTTTATTTCAAAAAGAATTATTTCAATATGCCTTGCAATTGCTTTTACCTTGGGTTGTGCACATATCGGTTCAAACCAAATAGCACTGCGTCATCTCATAACCTTCAAAGTGCAAGGAAAAGTCGCTCACAACCGGTTTTATTGTTATTGATAAAGTTAGGAATGACACAGCGCTATTCGATTGTAACCAGCACTCTGCACACTTCTACTTTATCGTTACTTCAACGTACTCTTAATGAAATAGAACATACTATATACTCTTATGTGAAATTAAAGGTCCCGACGGGTCTCGTTTCAGTCTGAAGCAGATCAGTATTGTGTGGATATGCGAGACAGCATTGATGTTCACAAGCACGATCTAGAGGTAAGCGAAAAAGTGCGCCCGCACTCTCGAAACAAAGTATGGGTGTTGCATGTATGACTTGGGACCTTGGGCATTCTGAAATACGGTGAAAAATTCGTTCTGCCTTTTACGGCTGATCGGAAACCACGGCATATAGGTGTTTTATTTATTCGTTACATGAATAAATTTATTTAGGTTTCATTTATTCATGTACTTTAGTGCATGACTCCATGAATGCATACGCATCATGACAGATTAAGCTAATCCGTCAGATTTAACCTCCCTTAGCGTAAAAGAAAGCAAATATGTTTAATAAAACTTCGGCAGCGTCTTCAAGAACTTCTATTGCGTTTTCTTTTCAAGATATTTTAACCAGCCTCAGCGGCCTTAGTTATTTGTTTATGCAAATTAAATAGTACAAGGCAATAAAAAATAACTGACCCAAGTAAATAAGTTGGATAACAACACAGATGTATCTGAATCCTAGGGATAACTGCCGCTAAATTTAATGGACGTGCACCCCACTGAGCTTAGCGGGTAAATTGAATTGATGTATGATTAGAGACCTTAGCTTTCTCGCTAAATTCAGCGGGGTAACTCTTCCCACTAAACTTCGGTTATATTAGGCGGACTTAAGTCCCGCTAAATTTGGCGGGGAAACATTTCACTTTAAAATTTGGCAGGGACGTAAATCCTCTAAATTTAGCCTGTTACATTTTCGGGTTGCGTTCCTACGTTTCACTTTTTGGGAACACTTCTAACGCGACAGCGTTAAAGAGCTCGTGTCGCAGAAAAGCCGGCGTCAGTGGCGGGCGCTAAAATCCAGGATTGGTCGTTAGGGTCATGACGTCACAGCCACGTGACCTCGGGCGGGAATTTCTAAGAACCTCAACGCTCACGTGAAACGTTAGGTCACGCGTGAAATGAAAGTGATTAAAATGTGACATGTAATGCGAATTAACGGTCGCCGCAATGTCTCAAATAATTTAATTTTATAAAGTGATTCACTTGCCTTAAAGAAAAATTTGAAGAATTTTAGGCGGGATTCGAACCCATGACCTATGGATTGCGAGCCGTATACACGCTATTGACGGGGCCACGCAAGGAATGCTTGCAGGGCCGGGGAACGAGCAGGGAGGCGACAGCCAGCGACAGGACTATCCGGAGATTCGATTGCGTCTCTGGATTTCGGAGCGCACCCTCGTCTCCGAGCGCGAGAAGCGAATGAGAAGGCTTTGCGAACGGGACCCGATAACACTATCGCGTTCCCCTCTTAAAGGCGAAGCTTAAGCGTTCTTCAATATTTTTTTCAATGAAGCTTTAGAGTTGTTTACAATCACTTGAAAAGTTAAAAGGCGCGAACAAAACAGGACTAAAAAAGACGCACGTACGCCTGTCCGCGCCTGTCCGTGTGTCTTCTTTAGTTCTGTTTTGTACCTTTTAATCGATATGAACCAACTAGCCCCAACCAAAGTTTTATTTACAACCAGGTCCGTTTTCGCCTAAACCAGATGTGGACACTGCGCGTGAGCAGAAACGAGATTTACGTGAAGTGAGCGTTATACGCATGCGGCAACATCAGCGCCACCGCGCGGCGGCACGACGCCAGAGTCGCGTGTTCGTGGATACAAACTTTCGGTAAAGTTCCGCGTTCTTGAAGGGAACATATCTTCTAATTTGCTGGTTTCTCTTTTTCGATAGGTCCTCAGGCGATGTCGAGCGACTGTCGCAGAAACCAGTCGCTCGAAGAAGAGAGGAGGAACTCGGTGAACGCCTAGAAACGTTTCTTGGGCCCTTTGAATGCCTGCTAAACGGCCTACGTAACGTGGACCAGGCGTGAACAGCTCTTTCACTTGTTCTTTGATCACGTCGGTCTAGGCGTGTCATTTGCTGCGTTTAAACATGGACGGTCTCATGTATGAATGACTGGCGATTGGCCAGGAAGTTTGATTAAAAATGAAGTTCTTCCAAGCGCCGTGGCTCTGTCGTGGACTAAGACTCGTGATCCTCTTCAGGCACTGCGACAATCGGCGGTTTTTGTTTAATGGGCTGGCCAGCAATTTAATCAGAATCCGATCAAGCGAACAACTTTGTCATCGCAACCCTGCATTGTGAGGGGATAGTTTGTCTAGATTTTAGAGTGTTACCGACTGCCCGATCGGTTTCATGTGGTTGATTAACCGCGTTTACAATACAAGCTGCGAGGAGGAGACAAAAGTGGTGATCGTCTGCAATCATCACCTCCTTCTGCCAGCTTTCCTTCTTGTCACGTGGCAATGCAACGCATGCGCACTGGCGGCCAATCTGCGCAGGTATCCGCCAATCAGTTGGAAACGCTCTCCGTGGTTTTAGTTGCTCCTGCTCCTTAAATCTGGGTTCTATAATAAGATAAAATTGGCAAGGACCTCTATCACCGATGGCCAGTAGTATGGAGCGATCATTTTAATCGTATTTAGGAGATATCAAAATGTCTCGAGCAGTGAGGTTGAACACATTATTGAATAATTGCCATCATCTTTCCCTTCATCGTTAACCATGAACTACTGAGAGCGTCGGTATTGACATCTGTAGTAGGAGACGTAAGCCGGTGCGTGTAGAAAGTACTACTGGCGCAGATCTAATCAAGAAATAAAGTCCAGCTGGCGCAGAGTTTGAGCAGCGTACTGGATCACCCAGGGGTTCTGGGTTCGAATCCTGGTGGGGGATGAGCGTATCTATGTTTCATTCTGGACAGACGGAGAGGAAAATTCCGGCGGGTGGGGTGTTCCCCTATAAAGAATTCCACGCTTTAATACGCCTTTTGTATGGTATACTCGAATAAATGCTCTGTTCCCGGATTTAGTTTTGAGATGCACAACGAGAACCAGGCCAGATCTGAAGAGTGTGCACACCGTTCGCGTAATAACAGATCTTTCTCAAAGCCCACCAAACTGCCTACATTTTAAATTTTATTTCTTAACGGCTTCCGTCTTCCCATCAAATCGAAGTCATACTTTGGAGCTCGTATACTCCTCAAAGCGGTTAGCACGAGCAAGTCATCGGCCGTTTTTTCCTTCTGTTTTTCACTCAGAATTGAAGGACCGTTATTATAAGTATACTCTACTGGTGCACAGTGTTCGGATGGTGGTACTAACTCAAGTGGATGCATTTCTATTTTCGCCAATACTCTTTCCAAGTAAAATGAGAAAAAAAGTCGAAGTCGTATTCACGCTAGCAACGTCGCTTAGCGTACGGTTCGAGATGACAATGATAGCTTTATCTACAATGTAGGCATGGTGGGAGCTGAGAAAAAAGAAAAGCTGTTCAAGCAGCTCGACTGGTCATCAGCCCCCGCCCAGCTCCCTCCCTCAAGTTTTAAAGCAAGACAGAGCAGCTTCAAGCAATTAGCAAGTGTATATGTATATACGTAGACTATGATTCATTGGATCAAGCATGATTTATTCATCTGCTAATTTTCGAGTATTTCCTCTTTGGAGACCACGCACGATGATGAAAGTGTCTGTGACATATTCAAACATGGCTACTGATTCTCGCACATGACGACATCGTGTCTCTAAAGTTTATAAAAAATAACAATACATGTACGCATGACAAGACAACTAGTGAGAGGACATTTGAGCACAACGAGCGCATGTCACATGCCAGCAAGTGTAGTAACGCGTTCGACGCGGCGGCGTGTTCTTCCCGAGCACCTCCGATTGGATACATTTCGTTTCGGCGCGTCAAAGGGGTACAGAATCGAAACTTGAAATATCTCGGAACACTTCGAAAGGGGTGAAATATGATCCACGATATCTCAAATGATAATTACACGCTTGTATTTTCAGCGGATGACTCTATTTTTCGTTCCAACCGACGGATTCTGGCGAGCGCTTCAAAATCAACCATTGAGGTGGTGCGATGCGTCTCGGGGCATTTGCTCGTGACGCCACGATTTATAAAGGTCTATAGGTGGCGTCAGCTTTATCGTCAGCGCGTTACAATCCCGCCAAGTGGGAATACCCAAGGTATGGTATACTCGAATTGAGAGGTCTGTCAAGCGCCGCTTGTTCCCTGGGCGTCTCCATGGGACACGCTAACGTGGCGCTGCCCTAGGTAGTAATGTGAAATCGTTTTTTTTCTCTCGTTTTACAACTGCTTTTCTTGAGTTTACGGACGAAGGATTGGCGTTTGTGAGCTGCTGTCACGAAGGAGATCACGTCTACACGGAGAAATAGGGGCTAACATTTTGTTCCCGTACCCTTTTACCATGAATAAGTTGGATATGAAACGCGAGGAAGACCAGGCGGAGTGGTGTAGTGGATGCCATACCAGACCGGATATTGGACAATACTGTAAAACCCTTAATGTTCGCGAACCCTTAATTTTCGCGAATTTCGCGAATTGAAAAATTTGCGAAATTTAAGGGCACGCGAAAATTTCGATCTTTAAGAATTTCAATGCAGGTATCTGGAATTCGCGAAATTTAGTGTCCGCGATTCTGTCCTTTGTGACCGATTCGCGAAAAATAGGGGCCGCAAAATTAAAGGGTTTTACAGTAATTTTTGTTTTGCTTCAATAAACAGTCAATTGAAAGTAGCAGTGTTAATTGTGTCTTTTACTTTCTGTCCCTGTCTTGCGGCGCGTATTGTCAAAAGGATATTGGGTGATCCGGAGTTCAAATTAAGACTTCGTCAAAGACCTTCGGTGACTTCGTAGAGTGATTCATTCGATCAAGTACGGTTCATTCATATGCATATTTTCAATTATGTATAGTATACATAGTGTCTGAAGTCACCAGGTTCGATCTAAAATGAACCGTGAAAATCGACGCCTGCACGAAGCAATCTAAACTTTTCGACAAAGGTTTATTTCACAGGTCCGTTTTAATGGGAAAGCATTAACTGCCCCATGGAGAGAAGCCGGCTTTGTCTGTGGCCATTGTCTGTAGCAGCGAGAAACTGCACCTAAATTTCCATTTGCTGAGCGAAACTGCACCTAAGGTCCCATTGGCCTAAAGCACAGCAACGCAGGTGCATCGTCACGGAAGCCGTGAAGCCGGCGGGGGTGCCGCGCCTGCGCAGTGGGGGAGCGTGATGTCCCCGCCGGAGCGCCGCGTGAAAACGGAAGACGTGGCGCTCTGCCTGTAGGAATGCGCTGCTTGTGGGAATGCTGTCGCATACCTACACGTATGCTGTCTTAATTGTCTTCGTTAACGATTTTTGTTTTAAGAATTACAAAGCGTTTCTTTTTTGAGTGCAAAAAACTTGCCAGTGTCAACGGCGGGCGTAGACGCAGACGACTGAATCGAGCGGCGGAGCACGTTTCGCGCACGTATTGATAGATGGCGTCGAGAGCAAGCGTCGGAAGGTGCAGCCGACCAGCGAAGAAAAGCACACGACGCGCAGACAAAATTCGTCGGCAGCAAAAACGCCGTTGTTACGCAACCGCGTATTTTTTAACTTTAAAATTTGTTTTTATTGTCGGCATTTATTTTTAAATTAAAAGTACACTACAAAAAGATTATCTCCATTTTAGTGAATCACGGTCGTCGCGAGCAGTCTCGATAAGGAGGTAGCGCCATCTGTCAATACGTGCGCCAAACACGACCCGCCGCTCGACTCAGTCGTCTGCGTCGCCGCCCGCCGTCGCCACTGGCAAGTTTTTCGGCCCTATTTTTTACAAAAAGAGCTACGCTTTTTAATTTAAAAACAAAACAAAACGAAAAAAGGACCTGTGAAATACACCTCTGACGAAAAGTGTAGATTGCTTGGTGCAGGCGTCCAATTTTGCGGCCAATTTTAGATTGAGCCTGGTGAATTCGGACACCCTATATGATCAAAAATAAGCAGATTAATGAACCGTAGTTGATCGAATGAATCAAAGCCTACGAAGCAGCCGAAAGACAAAATTTTTGGCGGAGCCGGATTTGAACTCCGGCACTCCCACTATCCGGTCGGGTATATTGTTAGGCCCGGAGTTCAAATCCCAGCTCCGCCAAAGATTTTATCTTTGGCGACTTCTGTAGAATTTGTTTCATTCGATCAAATACATTCATCTGCATATTTTCGAATATTTCTTTTTAGTTTACATACGATAATGAAAGGGCCCACTATACAGCATATATAAAACACATTCCAACAATGAAAAAAAAATGAGTGCTCAGGCGACCTGGTGGAAGTTGGTAATGATGTAGAATACCCGAGACTGTGGTGAAAGCTGGGAAACTTGGTCGAAGAAAAGTGCTTTTTTCCCCTGTCTGTTTTCTTCGACCAAGTTTCCCAGCTTTTACCACAGTCTCGGGTATTCTACATCATGACACATTCCACCTTCCGATTGCTTTCAGAGTTCGAACAACGCACAACAGGCGAGCGCATAACTCATCCTTTTGAAGATTCCCGTCGGGTTGCTTAGGAACTATCAGACCTTCGACTGCTATTGTGTTTATCGCCGAGCCAGCCCTCAAGCAGCGGTTCCTATCGTCTCTTCACCCGAACAAATAACGGATTTGTAGACTACCTGTGATTTGTAACGCTTTCTCGGTTGGCGTAACCAAGAATTTGGCTCCGGCCCGCTGGATTATTTTCATCACTACGGTAAGGCTCGTATGCATGAATACTTGAGCGCTATTTTTTGCTTTGCCTGATTACATCGAGCGACGTTTGCTGTGATGCGGAACCATTTATTGTGGTTTCCTAAATCAGTTCTTGTCGGTAGGCTAAGGCAGGTTATCTCCGAGGCAACCTTTTGATGGTGCCGTTTCTCTTACACGTTTAGTGAGAAAAAGCGACTCTAGTCTTTTTAGACTTGCTCAACACTGACAGCTTGAATACAGACAGGGTGCGGCGAGCACCGGACATTATATTCTAGCTCCGCGGAGAATGCGATTTGGGATGGGTTTAAGTGCAAAAGAATAACGATCGCATTTAAAGCCATCGCATAAACGACCAGTATATTGGGGTTCTTTTTTCTTAATTGGCATAATACAACGTTTCCACTGGCTTTTTTTTTGTTATCTTTTGTTTCTTCTTTCTTAATTGGCACAATAAAACATTTCCATTCGGGTTTTGTTTCTTGTAATGCACCATATACATTGCCACAAAAATATACCAACCAGACGAACAACGATCTCCAAGGGTTGAGCATTGCGTCCAGAGGTACAAAAGTGGACATATAATCGACACCATGGAAATAAAACATTTCAACAAAGCTTCCATCGAGTACTAAAACCCACGATAGAGGATGCGCATTTTTCGTAGCAATCTAGGCTCGGCTTGCTTGTTTCCGTTTTTATTTATGGTTTTGTATTGCCCGCAATTAGTGGGAGTTTATGATAACGATATATTGTTTTAGGAATCCTCGGAATGGATGCAAACAGGGGAAAACTAGGATCTAACGTTTTCCAGATCCTGCAAGCCAAGAACCCATCGAGTTTGTCAGAAAAATGTAATAGCAGGATTCAACGTCAGCACTAATTCAAAGCCGAATAAACCGCTATGCAAGTAGGTTTCCACCCATTTTATTGCACAGTTACTAAGTCGAGTAATGTCCATACTGCATGCGCTGATTTAGAGCGTAATGTTCAAAGAAAACTTCAATACTACAATCGCATGGTTAATTTTACTTTATTGTAAAATAGTCCCATACAAAACAATTAAAGACCACAACATTCTAAAAAAAAAAAAAAAAAAACGTTTTGGCAACACATTAGCGTGAACCAACATTGCGGAAAAGATTACCCTCAGCGAAAAGTTAGCGTTCTCAAAGTTGAAATGCTTGCGTTAGAAAGGGTCGGAGAATTGCAGCTTCGCTCACACTTGCGGATCCGCAGGCGAATCCGCGGTGAAATGAACGCCAAGAGGGCGCATATTCCCTCGCCGGTCACGTGATATTCGTTCGCGGGAGCAAGCGGTCCGGGACAGAATTTTTCCCGCGCAGAAAAATGTTTTCACGCCGCCGCAGCCAATCAGAACACATGAAGGAAATGTCGTGCGCTTACGTCACATCCTGGCAGAGTCGCCCGAATCGCTGGGGTTGACGCCGGAGTTTCCGAGTTGTGTCAAAACGGCGCCGTCTCGATGGTATTCTTGTGTCGGCAGAAATGCTCGTGGAGACTAAATCCCTGTTTGACAAGAGGCACCTGAAAAAATCGAAAAGCCCATGAAGAAGATCGGTGGAATAGAATTGGCGAAAGTGGTACGTGTACACACGATGTCTCCTTTTCTTTGTTATTTTATTATCGCCTTCTCATATCGCCGAGAGAATTTTGCTCATTTTCTGGGCACTGCGGATTAGCGTTAACTGCAAGAGGAAGCCTGCGAGAGCCATTGTTCGAACTCAGCTCGAGCAAGGGGCGGTCTGATGTAGCGTACCCGCGATGGACCGGAGCCGCACCGAACGCTGCGGGTAGCCGCAATTGGGAACGGCTCCGCCTTTTTCCGCCCAGTAAATTCGGTCCGCGGCAAGAGAGGTTTCCGCAAGTGTGAACGCTGCTCTGACACCACTGATAAGTGTCGAAGAAGAATTAAAAATGATATGGACTACAACATAAATGTTTGGCGAGATAACGGCGAAGAAATCGAAGCAATAAGCAGACTTGATAATTCTATTATGTAGCACAAAATAGTTTGTGCATGTTACAAAAAATACTATATTTAAATTGTACAGGATGTGGTATTTTTTTAAAAATCTTTTTCTGATATATGTGACTTTTTGTCAGGATCAGCATCCAGCCACAATGCAAAGTAACAGCGACAAAGTGATTATACCCTTGCGAGTTCTGTCAGAAACCCGTGAAGAGCTACAACCTTGAAAACCACTTGACAGTCTGCGAAAAGGCTGACGAAGACCGCCGCCGTCGCCCTCAACGTCCCTCGGAGGGCAGCCCGAGGTGAGGACAATTTGTCTGACCATTGATTATCCGCTTACCGTTGGTACATCTAGATGTCGCTTGTAATGAACATCGTATATTGAGAAACTAAATGCGAACTACATGCGCCATATAGTACAACAAAGAAAAAGAAAGGGAAAACATGTTCGAAACATGGACACAATAACCCATTCCTTTATGGGAATTTATTTCTCGCTTTTTTTTTTCCGAAGCAGTAAATCAAATTAACCATAACCTAGTACCTCCTGAACTCCGCTATCCTGTGGCTCCATCAAAAGTCAAATAGCATGTCGCGCCCTCTTGAATTTTCGCGAGCCTCAAATTTAACTTTCGTGGCTCAAAACAGAGCACTTTAGCTAGTTTTTGTTTCTCATTCACACCCGTATTATTTTTTATGTGGAAGGTGATTTACGTTTGGAAAATTTACACACTGCCCACAGGTGCATTTTGGGCACCACACAGCTTTGAACGAGAATATGGCAAATATCGCGCCTTTTGTATATAAGCCTAGTTTCGCTTTCCCTACTCGAACATTCGATTACACCCCCCCCTTACTCCAGGGGATGCAGGCACAACAACCGACAACTTAAGAAACATAGGGCAAGGCGAGCTCCAGAAAATCCTACTTTCCCGCGCACGCAGTGAAATTGCGGTATTAGGTGATTAAAACGCTGAAAAAGGAATTCCGAATCAAGAAGCACGAAACACTATTAAAACGCTGACATCTTAAGAAAGGCCCTGCGTTTTCTGGAAGTTGTCGGTCACTATATAGTAAATACCACCGAGGTGACAAGGCCTGCTCATGACGTCATCGTTAGTGAATCACTGACCTTCACTTAACCGATTTTCGTATATTTCATAATTTCTTTTATGCGCATCGTTCTTCCACCATGGGCGTGAAAACATTGTGACAATACTAGAACGATTATAACATTGTCAATATTTTTATTTCAACAACGCTTGTTCATTTTATTGTCAAAATGTATTTTGGCAATAAAATGGTCGTTTATATATAATATACACGATCATTTCTCACAGGTAGTACGTACTTTTGATCCCACGAATGCAGCAAAATCTTCACTCTACAGTTAAGTACAGTTCCAGGGCTGGCTCATAGATGGCGCCAGCGTGCAGCAGCATGTTCTCTAGTAGTGAGGGAGCACAGGCTGCACAACGCACTCCTTTGGAAACGAAACGCAAATGCTTGTACCAGACTCAACTGTTTCTGACAATGGAACTTCTTTCTTCCCCGTTTGAAGGCTGCTCCAAATGCGGAAGTGACCTTCCGGCTGCAATCAGGCCCAATGTGGGATATCGTGAAGATGTACGCTGGTGACATAAACTTCGTGTCGCTCCACAGGAGGGCCTACAGCTTCCTCTGCACCAGGGTGGGTTGCTGAAGCGGCAACTATGAGGAAAAAAAATTCCAGTCTTTCTAGACTTAGGCTAGGTAAGGCGCAAGCCACCGCCCGTTAGCAGCGATAGCGACTTGCCTGCTTGGCTGTAGCAACGCCGCCAAAGCCACAGGCGCGAGCGCGTGATCTATGCGCTCTTGGCGCGAGGACGCGTGCAAATGATCAACGAGATCAAGCTCCCATGCTCGCGCCAGTAGCTTTGACAGCGTTGCACACTGCGTGCGAAACAGAGAGCAGCCATTAACATCCATCCATCGATCCATCCGGTTCGCTCATCCCACAAATGAATTGTGTCAATACCAGATTTGTACGGTACCATTCATTGCAAGTAATCAAATCACGTGCAATCGATTACCTTTTCGGAGGTAATGTTGCAATCAGTAGATTTCTTTTATTACAAGGTAATCACGAGGATATTATGACTACATTTGGAGGTATACTATATGAATCATAACAATTACTATTTACCCTCCCTCTTTAATTGTGTCATTTGTGTCCACAAGTTTCTCACCACGGAATCCCTGAACCATGTCTTTGACAGGAGGATGGTCGACCGAAATCGGTGGATTGAGAAGATAAGTAGCTCGTACTCTGCAATTCTAATTCGACTAGGACAGTAGGAAAGGCCCGTTTTTCAAACCGGTAGAAAAATTTGTCTTTTTGAAAACCTCAATAACGTGAGAAAAGTAACGGTAACTTTTTTACTTAACAGTCAATTCTTTTTCGTCTCAACTAATCGAATTATCTAATTGAATTATTTTAAAGCAAGAGTAATTGTAGTTGTAATCGATTACGTTTTTCGAGTAACGTCTCGAGCTGTTGCACACAGTTTCACCGTCATGTGTTTACATTTAGCGGGCGGTGTTGATGGATATTTTGACGTGACACATGCGAGGTTTCGTGGCACGATGACCTCACTGCGCATCTTCATACTCCCCACTAAATAGGGCGGATACATTTCCCTTCTGGACATCGCAAGTAAGATTTTCCGTCCATCTAAATGTATCGATGAAACTTCCCCCGCGTAATGACACCGCGAAGTCAATAACCGAGTGACATTGTGATTGCCCGCTAAAGTTAAAGGGAAAACTTCTCCGCTAGCGAGAAACTGTGACGTCATGTGAGATGGCGCAAGGTGACACTAATCTAAAGGCAGTATATATGATTCCTTCTGAAGCTAGTGAGCAATAGTTTCTAGCAAATTTCGCGAATACTTCTAAGTTTTTCGTGCCAGGACAAAGGTACATGAAACGCACACGGGATCTGCTGCGACACCTAGTCACTCCGCCAGGTAGGGACTGCGCTCCGCAAGACGGGGGCGTCTTGCGGAGCCGTGCCCCGTCTTGGCGGAGCCGAGGGCTAGCGTGGCGAGCTAGGGGGTGCTAAAACCACACTTAAGATGACGTTTTTTTTGTGTGTGTGGGGGGGGGGGGGGAGTTAAGGCCGCGCATGCGCGCGTAGCTATGTGGGCAAGAGCAGCCCGGCTCTCCGCGTTTTCGCCGTTGCGCCCTATGGCGTGCGCTCGTTGTTGTCGTTGTAGGGACGCTTGTATCTTTATTTGTGCGTCGTATTTCCTGAGAACGTACTGGTCATATCCTATGCCCGACTATTTGAGCTCGCTCGCCGGGCCTGAACGGCAGCGGTATCGAAACAAACTGTGCGGTGACGGCGTTGCCTTCGACGATCCTGTACTGCCGTAAACAAGGCGCCTGCTGGACTTCCGTCGTAAAGCTGCTGCCACCGAAGTCGACGGCTCATGTCGTCGTTTATTTAGTTTTTTCGCCAAGCCAGTTCACGGCCGACACGGTGCAGGCGTACAAGTCTCTCGAGGCCTACGGATTACTTCGAGTCGGTTTCCGCACTGCCGGCAGATCAGCAGTCTGTGGGTCTGCGGAAGTGTGTGTGTTCATTAGTTGATTAAATACACACAGCGTCTTCAAGTCAAGGTATGATATTTTTTCCTACCTCATGACCACAGGCATGACAAGCAGTAACGCTTTGTCCTTTCTGCAGTCTTGGCGGTAACACGTTACAAGTAACGGCGTTGCCGGTAACGCGTTACTTTTTCAACAACGTAGTAACCTACTCGTTACGTTTTCTGACACAGTAACGGGTAACGTGCTTACGTTACTACTTCAAGTAACGTAGTTACATTACTCGTTACTCTTCCCAAGTCTTAAAGAAATTACACTTCAATTTACTTTCCGTGTTTTAGGCGTCAAGTCAGGTTTTTCTTGGCGTTTTTTCTCGTGAGTATTTAGGGTGAAACCGTAAAACGTGATAAAGTAATTATGTTCAGTTTCTGCACGAACATAATGTTTCTTGATATGTGACATGTATCGTCAAAACCGTAAAATGTGCTAAATCTTAATTTAAAAAAAGTAACGCAGAAGTAACGTGCGTTGCTTATCGGTAGCGGTAAAGGGTTCCTTTATTTTTAGGCAACGTAGCTCGGTAACGCGTTACTTTATTTGCAAGTAACGAGTAACGTACTTCGTTACTTTTCTCGGTAACGCCTATAACACTGCCGTTCTGTCGCCGATCCTCTTCTGCTGGGTAGCACGGGCGTAGCGAGCCTCCGACGAGCGCTTGGCCGATGCTTTGTGCGCGAACACACATGGGAACAAAATCCTCGGTGGTCTTGATCAGGCAACGCTTTCCCTGCACATAAGCAAGCCTCGGGACGGAGATTGAAATGGAAGCCGCACTTGCCTTCAAGAAAGTGTTTGCCGCACAAACGGTCGTTCGCGCGAGGCGACGATTCTTTTCGATCCACGGATATTATCCACCTTCTATGCCTTTCAGAGTCTGCCGGGAACGTGTGAAACTCACTCCGCTACTTTTCTTGTACATTTCGGTGCAATTAACAGCAGCACAGCTTCGCGGCATGCTGAAATCCTATGACGCCCATGCGAAACGTGCGCCCTTTTGCCCCACACCCTGCCACACACCCCCGGCTCCGGCGCGATCGCAGCGCCGCCGCAGCTCCGTGACGTCAAGCCCACGTGTCGGTGTATAGTCTGGGGAAACTCCCAGACTACTTTGGGGGTGTGGTCTGGGGAAACTCATTTGGACACAGTTTGAAAGTATATCGAAATAGAATTGAATACTCCGTGCAGACCGTGAATTTTGTTTTAATTCCCTTGTACTGTCACAAAACGGCTTTTGCCTCACCATTAGCTACTTTTATTTCTAGCGGGGCACACTGCTTAATCCAGCTGCTGATTTCCATATCCAACGGAGATCGAATCTGTGTCCTGTCGGCCTCCTGGGTCCAAGATTTCCGTAATTTTTATTTCTTCTCAATTCATGTTTTTTCACTATACCTGGGCACAATATTGCGAGACAAAGGTGTGAACACATAAAAATAGTATTTATATGAACACAAAACGAAACAAAAGCAGCAACGCCGGCTAGTAATGATAACGTAAATTCTCAGTTTCTCTTTATTCGTTTACTGCTTTTACAACAGTCACAAAAACTCGATTTCAACGTGACAAAAGCATGAACATATACAAAAAAAACTGCTTAGTTTCTTACTGGGGATTCACAGATTGATCCAACGCAAATATTTACGCGGAGTTGCTTACGTTGAAAAGGGAGCTACATTATTTTTATCCGGCGGTCCATTGTGAATTGCTGATCAATGTAGGGGTAAAGCCTGCCAACTGAAATCAACGCTCCTTCAAAAAGTTCTAGAATTAGCAACGTTCTTGGAATACCCTATTATAAACTCTGCCTTGCAGTCCCCGGAGCACGGTCTGAATCGACTGAATGAACGCCTGCTGTTATTTCTGCACGACTACGAAAGCGGCAACGTCCTCCTACCCTTACGGCGGCTTCCAAGGTAACGGAGGGCATCAAGTTGGAGGTCGTCGTCTTAGGTGAGGCCATCCCCTTTCTATGTAATAAAACGAAGGCTGTTTGTTTCTTCTCAACTAAAGACCCGTTCAGACTGCTTGCCTAGGACCAAGCTCTATGACCTTTTGCAACGAGAGGACTCACACTGGCACGCTGGCGCCATCTATGCGAGGTGACCCTGGAACTGCATTTCACCAAAGGATGGTTTTGCAGCATTAGCGATATCAAATGTACGTACTATCTATGAAAAATTGTCGTTTATAATATTAACAAAAGTTGCTCAAAACAATAAAAATGATGCGGTGAAAAAGATTCGTGGAAAGCTGAAAAGTGTTTTACAGCTATACCCGATAGATGGCGCCAGTATGTTCGAGAGATTTTAAGAATTTTTAAGGCACACAGGGGGTCGTAAGCACTCGGAAGTGTGAGAACCAGCCTTAAGATGTCTGGCTTGATTTGCCAGCAATCGCAGTGTCGCGGATCCGATATCGTCTGTTTTACTAGAGGTCTCTCACAGCCCGCTAGAAATGCAGGGCGAGGTGAGTCCCGACTCCCGAGCATCTCATTATCGCTTCGCACTTAATCATATTGCGGCGTTAGCCGACAAGAACCCCGAACAGCGAATCACGAAGCGAGTAGCCTACAATTAACACAAGAAGCTCACGCCCACGTCTTGGCGTTTCTGAAAGTTGTCCTGCAGGAGGTTACTGAGATCGCCTCAAGCATGGGGATAACTCACTCTGCTGGCTCTCAGCATCCTAGGAATACCCAAATCGCGGCGAAATGCGGCCGATTTTCGTAATGAAAATAAGCAATCAAATCGATAGAAACACACCGAGGTCATCTCCGGCGATGGGTGGAGCATGTTCCGAAAACCAGGACCACTGTCAGTCAGTAGCCACCGAAGGATCCTCGCGCCTCCGACCGGTGGAACCGTCTGAGTGATATCTCGAACGCGCGCGCACCACGATTGAACCCAGCGACTGCCCGTTCGAGCGCTTGAGAGCTGACGGAAGACAAAAACAACAACAACAACCATAGTTTG
>JAZHYW010046337.1:0-46835 GCA_037355805.1 Ixodes ricinus | reverse complement strand
GTAATGGCTCGTGTCAGATCAAAAATGAGAATAGCCAAACTCTAACAATGTCTGACGCTCAGCCCATGCTCTATGCTTTGCCAACCCGAGCGAATTGGCCTCTGACGAACACCGACGGTATGTTAATTAGTGTCAGATCACGTGGCCACGCTGTATTCTTAGTGCGACTTGAGGAGGAAAAAGCCGTATTTTTATTCTCTATTTGCCACGTCTGCCATTGCGCGGGAGAGCAAACTAATGGAGTGTTTTTGCAGGTTATCCACGCCGGGATTAGTTCTCAGCGGTATTTATGTGAAAGTACAAAAAATGCTGCGTGACTAATTTTACATGTACATTGAGGGACCGAAACATGTTTTCGTTATGGCTGAATAGCCTCGAAAACTGTCCATGAGAACAGAAGCATTGAAAGGACTAAACGTGACTTATTAATCCGAAGTTACATGAGAGACTGCAAGAATATACCAAAAAAAAAAAACAGCTGAAAAAAAAAAGATGAAAAAAAGATCAGAGCGGCCTCAGAGTGACAGCCAGGACGTTGGCAGACGCTCTAAGTCTCACAGGTTGCTGTCGTTCTCAGGTCCTTCCCCCAATCTTCGACCTCCTCCGTATCTTGTTAAAACTTCATCGCAGTATTCTGATGTAGGATAGAAAAGCACTAGAGGATTACTGTTAGCAAGGGACACAAATATAGTTTTCGAATCGAACACTCCAATCGGAGGAGGAAGTCCTCCAAGGAATACATGGCATTCTCTGTAGGAGCAACGAAAAAAGAAAAGAAGGGGCAGGTTGAGGGGAGAAGGGGGGGGGGGGGAGGGTACTTTTAAAAACATAATCTGGTTGTAAACGTTCCTCTGTCCCGCATCTTCGGTAGACACCAGAAAGCGTGGCCCCGGAAACCACATTGTTTGCAAAAACACTCTTGCCAGAAAGCGCGCGTTTCGTGGTTCCAACAGCCGCCGTTTCTGACGATGGTGCATCAAGCCAAGAATCATTTGTATCTTTTCAAATACGTGTCTTGCAATTTGTGCGAAGCGACCACTCTTGCGGCGTGCATTTGGCAACACCGAATTTGACGTTTCAGCAACAACAAATCACAATGACTACCAGCATGCCATATAGTGCGATGAAGTCAAGTGCAAACCATGTTAAACAGTTCAGTTTACTGGTGAAATGCGATGTTCGCAGCACTAACCGAAGTAGATGCCCAAATTGTAAAGTTGTTCACTATATATATAGCAGTCTCGCGATGATATAAAGCAGCCTAATAGAATATTAGAGGCGCATGACTGACAAAAGACAAAGTAGTACAATGAGGGCCGAATACAATATCTTTTCCGGCGTTTATATCCTCGATAATGACGTCTATAAGTGATTTGCGAGGGCCGTAAGCAAATTTATAATTTAAAATCTGATTTAAGCAACTATGTATTCCTGGCAAATATATAACTTCTCGAACATGTAAAAGTCTGGTATTGCATCTTTTATGTGATGAACAGCAATTTTATGTGCCTTAGGGCTGGACAAAACAAAGTCTAGAGGCGCTTGTATGGCAGAAACTCATTACAATCACGGACGCACACCGTCAGACAGCGACCCATAAAGTAGATCCCATGTAATTAAAGCATAAAATACTAGTTTGTTATATATAATAAAAATTAAACAATTAGCAAGGGTGATGCTCATTTTCAAATTGAATAGACCTGCATCATGTAAAGAACGAAACCTCAACAGCTGCAGGCGATAGTGGTTTATCCCGTACATAGCAAATGCATTCCTTGGGTACGTGCTATTTTAGGCCAGATTCAATCTAAGCGCTGAAGGTGCGTGACAATTAGAGTGACCAAGTTCGGTTATATCTTTCTGTATGATTCGTCGCATGCCTCGCGGTGCTGAGTGTAAGCAACGTTAGGCTAGAAAAACAAGCATTGTGATTGCCGCTCAGTGCCTCTATAAACGAGCAGATCGAAAGGGCGTGTCCTGAAAAGCTTATGCTGACATTTTGTAAACATGTCATGGGCTTCAGCTCAGTCTCCGTCGTCGTCCTACATATGTAAGACGTATTTCCTAAGCTACATTTCCACGATGTTAATGGCGACGAGGTAGCATTCTGCGACAAAAGTTATGAATGATTCTTATCCGATGCTAGGGCGCGTTGTTTCCCGAATGACGCGGGATTTTCGTGTAATTTGCTTGGGGCCATGATTCATCTATTTCGCGCCCTTGATTTTGATCTAAACTTGAGTTCTGCGGCTCAGTCGTATGGGAAGCACCATAGGTCCGTTCACACTTTAAATTTAGTGCCCCATAGAGATTCAAATTGAGCTTAAGCCCTCTTGTGACGTCTTATAGGACCGACGCTGTTATGGAGCTATCCTAAGAGATCGTGAGGCCTAAAACTGGTCTGTCTCTCTTGTCGTACCTGGTTGCAAGAGTGTGAACGGCCTTTAAATCGGCTAAATCATGCATTTTTCGAAAAGTGCAGCGTCGTCTCGTGCGTATTGTTAACGATAGATGGGTTGTGAGGCGCATTTATTTTGATTGTGAATACTTACTTGATCTCCTTGACTCCAGCTACCCTTGCAAAAAAAGAAGATTAGCGCGAGACATGACTTTCCTATGTAAAAGATAGTGAACGCTACAATTGATGCGCCTTCTACTTTAAAGTGCGATTTCTTTCAGTGTTCCTCAAAAGCGTATCAGATTTTCATATCTTTTCTACCCGCAGAAAGTTGGTGTGCAGTCCTCGATGACACGCCTTCAGCTGCTCTCTAATGGCGATAGGAGTGATTTAAAATTGTTTTCCACCCCTTTTAAATTTTAGACAAGCATTGTTGGCCGCTTGAAAAACATCTGTGCTCTTTTGTTCTCCGTTGTTCTCCGTAGTTTTATTTATTTCCTTTTATATTTTCTAAATCACGTCTTGGTTGTTTGTTTGTCTGTATCTGTTTCTTATTGTTTGTAATTTGTGCGCACTAATTAGGTCTCGAGCTGTTTGTAGCACATTAAGCAGAATAAATAAACAAATAAACCAATAAACTTTACTTCAAGAGCACAAATACGATTTAACATTTAATACTGCGATAGAAAGTTTTACCAATCGCGGCAATTTTAGGTGACCTACCACACTTTCTGACAACATTTCGACTCAGGTAAAATATTCGTGACTGAAGGTAAACAAAAAGATGTTGGGTCCATTGAGTCGTACAAACACGACGTTTTGTATGTTAATCTAGACTTTATTTACTGTTGTAGTCGAAACTCAATAACGCAATTGCTGATTTCGGTGCCTGAAAATAAAAGTGGACTGCACGAACGATTAAAAAACAAACAAAAAAAACTATAGAGTTTTATCCACGCACTATACAAAAAAGTTTTCGCTGTTGCCACAGGTGATTTCTAATGTTAACACCGCTCATGAGCTTGCCGTTTCCGAAGTTTGAGGCACAGTATCTACAGAAACTTCTAGAGAAACAATAGAGCTTACCCGTGACCCGGGGACGCTGACTACCATAAGTGCAGAATCGTAAATTTACTACTGCTACTAATAATAATAATTTTATTTGTGAAGGATGAGCATATTCAAGGCAGAGTGCAGGTTTGCCAAAGCCATCATGGGCTTGTGTGGCGAAACCAGTTATGTAATAAATGCACCTTCCCCAAAAAAAAATTATTGTTAAAAAACGAAATCTTAAGTCATCACCAAGTCTTTACAGCACTTCCAACTGGAAGCTGACGCTCCCAATAAAAAAAGAGAAATCCTTTGAAATCAGAAAAATTATAAAAAAAGTAAACAAAACAGAAGGCACCTATACGTCACTTGTTCACCATTGAATGCAGCACAAACTCTTGCCCAGTTCTTGCGACACGGAGGATGTAGATGACTTCCTTTGTTACCACATTATAAAAAAGAAACAAAAAGGAAGAAAGTCGCGCACAAACAACAGACCAAAAACGCATTTGTTTAAAAAATGCTCACAATAAAACCGAATTATGAAACTATCACAAAGGGCTCGTCGGTCATATCAAAATATGAAACTATCACAAGGGTTCGTTGGTCATATCAGAGTTTTTGTTCAGGTAAAGCCACATCTACTGAAAGGAGGAGCAGGGAATTAAAAGAATTGAGGCACATAGAACCGGACTCGCATGTTCTTACCATATAACGTGTATAGCAAGCGGAAACGAGGAACTTATTATTTCTTTAATAGTCTCATATTCGGACGAAGAGTTTAAAGTCACCCTTCCAACAGTGCCCAGGCACTACTGGAAGGATGATTTTCAAAGGAGAATGAAATTAGCTCAGGAGGACGATGGGGAGGAATCATACTTTTGGTTTTGTAGGCTAGGTGGCGCAATATACCTCCCGTTATAAAGGGTACAGCCGTTAGCATCCATCCATCCATCCATGTATGTTGTGACAAATAGATGATAAAACTTCTCAGTACATACTATCACCCCCATGGCGCTTGATAAGGGGCTTTGTAAGCGGTACAAACTAAGATAATTCACCAGCCGTGAATCATGCCATTGAACTTTTTTTTTTTGAGAGTTCCAGAGCGCGAAGCAAAAGGTGACCATTTACTATTTGCATTTAGTGTATACATGTAACTAAATGTGTGAAAAATAAGACGTGCAAAAAGAAGGGGCAAGAAAACAAACGACGTTTCGGGAGAACGCCCTTCGTCAGACTTCGTATACATATAAGCCTGGTGATGGTAGGAGATGGTGAAATTCAAACATCCCAGCTAAGGTAGTTCAGTCTTTGTAATACAGTTCGAATTCATCGCTAAAATATTACAATTGCATAAAAATATATAAAATTCGAACAAAACGTTTTACCGAAGTTACCGGTGCTACCTGCGGCTCGTGATTAATATCAATAAAAAACAACTGGAGATCACAAAATCAACTTGATTTCTTATGCGTTCACACAAAGGGATGGGCATGCGTACTTCAAGACAGTTCTAAGTTATAACTTGCCCCTTTAACGCAGCGTTTTGACGAAATGTTTTGACAGGCATCACGAGATTCAGTGAAGTATGCTATAAATATTGAATATGACTCAGCTTCAGGCATAAAAATAAAAAAAAAGAACGACGAAGAAAGCCACTTGCCTTTGAGTCCTCCCCCATGCGCGGCCGGAACCTTTTTGCCAGCGTTCCTTGCCGACGATTAGTGAAATAGTGATAAGGGTGCCCGAGATAGTTTCAGTGAAGTGGTGCCATCTAGTACGAGCAAATCGCAACAGTCACTATTTTGCTTCGACAATAGGCGTAATTTATTTCTTTATTTATTTATCCTTAAGGTACAAGGAACGTTGTAGAGGGAGTGAACAATTAAAAAAATAATATGGCAATGAAATCAACCGAGAGTGCTGATAGTAAGAGTTTGTTTAAAAAGGAGATATCAGTAATTGATGCTATTGAAGCGGGAAGGTGATTCCAGTCTTTTGATGCCCGAGGTAGAAATGAGACGCTGAAAGTGTTCGTATTATAGTTAGGCATGCCACCCTTATGAATATGGTCGAGGTTTCGTGAGAATTAAATGTTATTTACCAATAAATTTGATTTTTCGGCGGTGAGTGAAACAAGGCACTGATTGGGTTTGTGCAGCGGTAGTAGTACTTCATCGTTGTTTATAATTTCCTAGGTTAGCTTACAAGTATAAGTTTTTGTGAACAAATGCCATTCTTAAGCCAAAGAAAAAAAGAAAGGTTTATTGCACCTACTGCGATAAGCTTTGCGCTTTGCTATATTGGTTCCGCAATAAGTCAGAGTGCAGACGAATGTTAAAATCCATACACACCCAAACACATGCTTTAAGAGCTTACGGTCACGGCGCCTTCACTGGGTTAGATTGCACTGTTTTGTTTTGTTTATTGCCCAGGCACCGAAATACTACGATCGCCGTGACGTTGCGCTTTTGGCGCTGATGGAGAGGAGACGACGAGAGCGCGCCGTGACGTCAGAAGGCCGGGCTCTGGTTCGAGTGATTAGTGGATAGACCTAAAGCCAGCTGCCTTTGTCTCCACTGCACTCGTCGAAGGCGTTCGAATGCGAGAACCAAACGCCGGACGTTCCGCGTTCCGCGTTCGACGAGCGCAGCGGAGCCAAGCCCGGAGCAAGATGGCTGCGCCCAGAGTTGCAGACGTCCATAGTTTCGGAATGCTCGAAGCGCCACCACTGCTACTATCTCTGGTGGAGAGATAAGAGCGTCGCGCAGCAGCGACGGGCTGCGACGGCTTTGATGACGGAACCGAGCGCGTACTTGTGGGGCGTATCAGCGGTGGTAGAGGCCCGACAGTGATTCACTCTATTGGGATTTTCTTTTCCCCTCTCAACATCTTTGTCCCACGTTCAGCTAAGGTGAGTTCGTGGTGAACGTTACAGTTCATGGCGACACTGTTCTCCGCGAGTTGCGCGTGAACGCACTTGATTGGAGTGGAGGGGAGAGCTTAGGCTTAAGGCTGACATAATTCTTGGTGATCGCTTAGGCCTGTCTGGGGTTTCGACGGTACAGCAGTCGGATTCCTCAGAACTGTCGTATTTACGAGGGTCAGGGCCGCTTCATGGGAAGATGCCGTGTTTTTCGGGCAACGGTCCACCCGATCTACAGAGCGCAAAAGACACACAAAAAACATATCGACTGAAAAAAACGGAAAGAAATAAAACAGGCGTTTCCTTAGCTAGATAGGTGCGTAGTCCGCACGTTAAAAACTCCCGTAGACAGCACACCTTCACAAATACCTGCTGAATTGGCGCACAAGAAAAATATCATACTATCATTGGCGTACCGTGTGATATACAAAATAATGACCGATCAAGAAAGAAACAAATTCTCGTACGATCCGCAACTGTAGATTTCCCACACGGCGTAGAATTTAAACTATGAAACATGTATATAGTTCGCGCAATATTACCAGGACACCTTTTTTTATTTGTACACATGTTTTTTGTGTGTTTTAGATCTGACGAGTATGAAGCGTTACAGCACCAATGATGGTAGTTGTTCTGCGTTCTGGGTGAATGGCGAACGAGAATAAGGAGCCTGCAGGTCTGCCTTTCACTGAGTGAGCATGAGCGAAAACCTTCCGGATACTCTAAGACAGGGGTCTCGGAACACGCGGGCCGCATGCGGCCCGATCACGGCCCGCAAGCAACTCGCTGCGAGCCTTTGTTCCCACGTCTCGAGCTCTAGAAATGGAATGCGACTTATTACTATCGTGCATACCGATTCATTCCGTCTCGAAACGTAAATCTGCTTTAATTTGTATTCACATAATTTGTGCTGTTTTGTTTGAATTTGTCTCGTGTTTTGTTTTAATTTTGCTTCCCAGTCTTTTTTGTCACCTCGTCTGCATGGACTCTGGTTCAGCAGGAGCAATTACCAGAGGTAAAGCTATGAGCTCGTAATTCTCGCCTTCAGAAAAAAAAAATCACCATAAAATTACACGTGTTTTAACAGACTGCTCCTATAAAAATCGCCAAGAAAGCACAAACTGCCGTATAAAGAGTTTTTTTTAAGACATTTTGAGTATGATTAGTTCCCGTGTGAAATGGGCAACGGGAACTACAATGTGCTTGTGCACGGTGGTGAAGCGGTGTCATTTTAATCCTTTTTATTCGATGACGTAAGGGGCTAAAGCAGTCCTCGAGACAAATCACACCTAAAGATATCACAAGCAGAGAGCACGAGATTCCTTCTCGATATAATCCCCCCAACCGCCTTGGCCTTCGAACTTTCTAGGGTAGGATATCTGGCCCCCACACTCAAATGAGTTTGAGACCCCTGCTCTAAAAAGAACATACCTGCGAGGACTTGCGCACGTGCACGGGGAGATATCGAAGTAAAGGAAAGCAACATGCAATGAATGCACAAAGGACGAGGACGGAAATATGTTGTGTCCTGTCCCCGTCTTTTTTGCCGTTCGTGTTGCTTTCCTTTATCCCCGTAACTTTACCAGCACGCTCTGATATGTCAAGAGATACCAGTTATCGCTAACTTATTATTTATTTATTTATTTGCAAATACTACTGGTTCCATTCAAGAAGCCTTAGTAGGAGTGAGTACACCATACGACTGAAAGTACAGTCATAAATAGAAACAGAAAAGAGGAAAAACTCGGGTGACTAGAATTCCCACAGCAGTAATGAAATTTTCAACAGGTGGTAAGATGACAATGTCGTTTGGTAGCTCATTCCAGTCTTGAGTTGTCCTTGGAAAGAAAGAATATCTAAAACAATCATTCTTAAACCTGAATTGTTTTAACGTTCTAATATGGTTTAGGCGTCGGGACCCTGATGGTAATGGGTCTAAGTAGTTAGAGTATTCGATTTGAATAGTGCCATTAAGAATATGATACAGCACTTCTAATCTATCAATTATTGCTCTTGTTTGCACCGGCTGAAGCGGCGCCCTGAGAAGCAGTTCTGTAGACGAGGCTCCTGTACGAAAATTATTAAAAATAAATCGAGCAGCTAGTGTCTGAATATTTTCAAGCCTGAGAATACTATTTTGCGTGTCGGGGTGCCACACTGAGCTGGCGTATTCTAACACAGGTCTAACAAAACTTTTATAGGCAATAAGTTTAATATCTGAACCTGCTGACTCCAGTTGAGTTTACTATTAAAATCAAGTCCTAAATACTTGTATGCCTCGGCTCGTCGGAGAGGTTGCCCTGCAAGTAAGTAATTAAATTCCTTCTTTCGCGCCGTCTCTGGTGAGATTTCTTTCAGTTTGTTTTGATGAAGCCCGTCTCGGTCGATAACACTGATGCACACATTTAATATAGAGGCAATAGACGGTGGTCGCTATGCCTATACTTGGTTTTACCTCAAGTCTAGACGCAGCCGACGGTACAAACTGATAGGACCAGTCAGACAGCATCAAAAGCGCATAATCATTGTGTTCGTCATGTTCTGTGCGTGCTCTCAGCAATGCTTGACTAGCAGACGATCGCCGCCATCTTGCTGCTGATGTGGGCAGATCGTCTGATCAGTCAAGCATTCCTGAGGGCCTGGGTACGCCTCAGCAATGCTTGACTAGACAGACGATCTGCCCACACCAGCAGCAAGATGGCCGTCGGCCAGAGGCCCTACTTGCAAACGTCTATAGAGCAGACCAATAGTCGCCTTCTGCGCGCTGCCATCTTTGTCTACTGTGCTGTGGAACTCGTTCAGGGCATGCGCAGTCGCTTTCTTTTCGGGAATATAAGACTCCGCGTCTGCGTCCCCTGTAGCCCAGTGACTTGGTATTTTTCTCCTGTGTGATAAGCGATGAAAAAATACGTATAGACTGAAATGAGTCTTATTTGTATCTTAGGCACCTTCGTGATGGTTCCGGAGATGATCCGTATAAAGGATGTGGAAGGTGCCGACTTTTCGGAGCCCGTGTGCTTCGTTGAAGCCGTCTCGGAGTCGCTACGATGCGCGATGTGCGAAAATGTGTCTCCGAGCATGAAGGAGGACAGTCACGGACACATCTACTGCATCTCGTGTATCAACATGATCGAGGAAGAAGGCGAATTTGTTTGCTTGAACGATGGGAATGTTGAACGGATCAGCGAGGTAAGGCGAATAGTATTGCTGCTTTCTAAACCCGTCTTGCGGGTGGCTCATAGGTTGGTTTCTTTCGTTTGGTAGGATACAATTCCACAGTTGCTTTTTGATGTCTAGACGCGTCTGTGTAGTGTTGCCAAAGCACAAGACAAACTCATTTGTAAGCTTAAACCCTCGCGCACCGACGGCAGCATTCGTAATTTAAGAAACAAACGATCTGTGGAACTCTGGAGCATGGATAATCGTGAAAAACACAATTGCTCAGCGATAAGGATTGGGAGTTTTTCAGGCAGTTCATGTTGTGGCACAACAATAAACTATAAAAATGGTTCGATTTGTTGCAGTATCTTCAGCGATCTGTGAAGAAAAACAAAAACAAGATCGAGTGGTGATTATTTTGCCAGTTATTTTGACCGATTCCAAAACATCTAAACAGAAAAATACGTTGACACGTACTCTTGCACAACATCTGGCGAGGCAAAAGTAATTTTTAATACGTTATAGAAAAAGCTCGACGGACGGGGCATTTTATAAAAGAAAAATTTCCGACGACGGGGCAACGGGAAAACCCTCTCTCGGCGCGGGAACGCCGCCCGGCGCCGCGCTGGGATTGGGGAAAAAACGGCTGTGTGAATAAGGCCTTAGGCCTCATTCACATTTACAGTCATCGTTTTCACCATACCGTTCTTGGTTTTGGTATTGACAGATTTCCTGAACAAAATTTTACGATTAATAACCCAAACGGCGTGCTTTACGCCAATATCTCTTAAAACTGGGCTGGCCTTCAACATTAATTGCCTCAATTTCTCCAATATAAACATGTGACTGAAACGTGTCATTAAAAAGCTATTAATATATTTTTGTTAATTAGTCATCTCTTATTTGCATTCTTTTTTGAACATCCTGGCTGTATATCGCATCTGAGTAGTTTTTACGGTCTTAAAAAATTCGTATTTGATAAAAAAATTGATTCTTACATAATGGCCTGAATTATTTTTACATAATGTTGTAAAACAATTCGGTGTACATTTGTTACTAGTAGAACTGAAGATACTGTATTTCAAATTACTTTTAATAGTATTTCGCTATCTTGCAAATACATTTCGTCTAGAATATCTGCTACTTTATGCTTAATTACATTTCTCACTATCTTGTACTCAGTATCTTAAATACACTTTTCAACATTCGAAAATGTTTGTCGCCGGAAAAATCCGCGGAACTAGAGCTCGTCAAACTCCAAGGCAAAGCTTGCAGACTTGGGGGCTAGCGACCAAACACAAAACAGTAAACAAGGCACGAGAAAACGCAGTCTCCGAATTGCCAACAAAAAGCCTAACTGGATAGCCATGTACGCCTTTATCTGTCTTCCTGTCCACTTTATTTTTGAAGTTGTCTTCGAATGTCAAGTTACGCTTGGAGCTCGCAAAGGGCTAGTGACGTCATCGGGATTTTACACTTTTTGTCTGAAGCTAGAGTTGCCCTGTCAGTGTAAGATTGTGACGCCAACGCCTGGTATGGTCACAATGAACCATTTTCGGAAATCGACGGTTCAGGGGATTCTGGTATGAAAATGTGCAAGCAAGTTTTGAAGTGAGCTCGAACATTCCCTCGGCCAAGGAACTTAGATTTTGCTGCTTTGATTGAGCTCCAGTGACCTAGATTGTGCTTCCCCAAAGCCCCTTGTGTTCCTAATGTGGCTTAAGATTGGATCCCAAGCTCGTCCAAAAGCGTTTCTTTTATCTCCTTTCGACCACTCCATGGCCTTAGTTGCCCCTGTGCCACTGAGCTTGCAATCATCATTATCTTCTTCCGAGTGCGCACACTGTCTCATTCTCAGAGTCCTCCAACCCAGTTTTCCTCCAGGTGGAGCCCGGGATTGAAAGCGGTTTCGTGGACACTCTCTTGTGTTACTTGTGTTTCTCTCTTAACCTTCCTAATATATTTTTGTCAGTTTGAAGGTACAGGCGCCCTCCTCGCCCTTGGCTGGGAGACAAAACACTTGCTCTTTTAGTCGTTCATCAGCGACAGAGGCTGCTGCCCTCCAGCCGATGTTTCTACTGTGCGTGTACGTTTTTCCTTCACTCGCGTACTCATCACCAAGTCTGGCTGTATGATCAACTTCTAGTTCGGCTGTTAGAGATATGCAATGCCGGACTATGTGTCAAGTCCGCCGAATCGCGTCAAGGCGTATTACGAACATCGGAATGCGTCATGAGCCCAGCCTTCCGCCAAACTAAAGCCCGCCAGTTGCCATGCCTACAATACGTTATTCCCCCTTGTTCCTAAAATCTTTCGGTACCCATTATGTTGCATATCCCGAATTATTTCAAAGTAAACTGGGATTGCAGCAGCTAGGTCGCTTCTTGAAAGCCATAGAGGTCACAGCAGAATGTGATTTGCAGCGAAGTCATCACAAGTAGAGCACCTTCTTTTGGACATTTCATTCTTATATTACCAACTTGCACCCTACTTGCCGAGTATCTTCAAATGCAATCCAATCACTTTTTCAAAGTATTTGTACTCTACTGAACATATTTCGTTGTAAAAATATCTTAAATACTACTCTAAATACATTTTCAGATGGGCATTTAGTATCTTATCTTAAATACTTTTGTTGAGTACTTTACACAATACTTTTCCCACGTCAATACAACGCCACACTTCCGATATCGCCATAAGCCAAGGTCTGTTTCTCTCTTCTTTGTTTATTTGCAATGTTAACTTTTTCGGCCACTGTGTACAAGCGCACCGATCAAAACGATAAAATGCAAAGTGTAAGTAAATAAATAAAAAAGAAGATATGTGTAGTACCAAGTTTAGAAGGACATATTTCTTGGCGTCTTCAATTAGCTGTTTTATTAGTCCCGAAACTTTCATATTAGCTTGCAAGGATGGAGGGACGAAAATGAGTGACGTGAACGGTAAAAGGTACGGAATATCAGCCAATTTTATTGGCTGATTTTGTATTTTCTGACATGCTGGATTTTGTGGCGCAACTTCTTTAGATGCGTCCGTCGACAAGCGCATGGGATCAAGTTCTTCAACTTGTTGTCAAGTGTCCGAAGCAGAAGTTTGGGTGCAAATTTCAAGCCAGTGTAGAAGAAATCCTGGTACGTGATGAATATGGAAAATCAATATAACATTTTGTTTCACTGAAGAAAAGACAGACATAATAATGTTCTCAAGGGTAGAGAAACGGGGCAACCTTAAGCTTGTGACGCAAAAAAATTAATCTAAAAATCTAAAATAATTTTTTATACATTGTCACTATATAGCTTTATAAATCGCAACTTCAAACCAATTATGGAACGTATGTATATCATTATAACATTTAAGCATCAATGGTTCTGTAACTCTGTCCCATCAGGCTATCAATTAAGCAAATGAAAAGTGAATGATGTAATTTGCTCTAAAGTTAAAAGTGTACATAATAATTGTTTTTAATTTTTAACTTTTTTGGTTGCTTGTAAACAAACCTGGTTGACCAAAAACACCAATTTAACAATAGCACAAAAAATAAAAAGAGCGTGAGCGCTCCTGAAAAGCTGGTTGCGTTTGGAGAAAAGTTTGCATTATCCAACCTCATTGCTATGAATGTCAATGAAAAAGTACATCTGTTTTGGGATCACGTGCTTGCAGGGATTCGAAAACAAACTGAAAACAAATGTACTAGATAGTCAGCTGAAACGTCTATGAATATCTGCTTAACCGTCTGCACCAAATATCTCGGAGGTGAATGGAAAACGGCAGAATATTTGCGACACCTTGTTATAATCATAACATCAGCAGCCGATATCTTTAGACAATGCGCAAAAAAGGTTGTTCTGGGCATTCAATTGTTTTCTTTTTGAAGATACAGATGCCCTTTTCTTTATAAAAGAACTAAATTCCTGCAACTAAAATATATTGTTTAATTCTTAATGAAATCACAACAGTTAAGAAACTGCTCCACAAAGAGCTTTATGTTGATAGAAAATATTGAAAAAGAAGCCACTTAATCGTCCTCTAAGTTTATTTACAAAAATATATACCTTGATTAAATCAACGTTTAAGGAGACGACATTGCAATCTAAAACAACAAGGAACTACTGCATACTTACTGAGCCAAAATTCTGTTTGTGGCTCTTCTTATTGTACAGAGCGAATGCTTCTATACTTCGTTTTATGATAACGTGACCAGAGGAAAACACTGTGGCCCATGTGAGCCAATCAGGACGACGGATTGAACCACGTGACATTCCTTCACTAGAGGAGCACGCCTTCGATAAAATACGTAGTCACGATCCCCGCTTCGACGTTCCGATTGGCTCTCTCGTAGAGGCTATAGCTTTCTACCGTTTCCAAGTGATGCTAAAGAAGAAGGGTAGGGTTGCCTACCCTTCTACCTTATACCTGCCATGGACCAACTAGCCCAAACCAAAGTTTTAATGCCTTTTTCACTTCGCCTCCGAGGCTTCTTAGCTGTCGAACTGATGGGATAGACGGGAGCAGAATGCGGCAAATCATAAGCGCTGGCATCGGTCCCCGAGAGGGCAGGGGAGAGGGAGCAAAGAACAATTGTGTCACACCTGCAGCGTTCTGGTATCGTACACTACGCTCCCGGCTCTCTTCATCAGATAACTTAACACGTGGCATAGAAACTTGATAGCAGTTCCTGGAATGAAGATGCTGGCGCTAATCCAGTTTTAGAGCCTGGCGGTTTTCCAGAACCTCGCGACGAAAGAAAAAGCGCACAAAAGCCTCGACAAAAAAGAGAACTCGCACGACAGACAAGCGCTTCCTCACAACTGGAGGTTTAATAGGACTTCAGGAAAACCGAATAGTCCCTTTCTCGGCTGAACATGCACTGTCCAACAGCCCCCCCCTCCCACCTCCCCTGTTATAATCTAAAAACGAAAAAAACCTTAACGTGCGTGTGGCACTGTTACCGATAAGAATGCTTCCTCAGCATCGGTCAAAGCAAGTGACGGGTGGCTTACGCAGTCATCAGCAGTCATCACCCAAAGTTTTGATATTGGAAGCCTCCAAGACCTCCCGCGATTTCTGCTCTTTAGATCGTCCTAAGATATTTGTATTTTTCAAAAACGGGAGCGCACCCACAACTGCCGCAGTGGACCGCTACATGGCCAGACGGAGTCGTACAAAGAGACTTGCAATGCTCTATACTGCATTCCGCTGTTTCGTGGTAAGGCCTGTGTGGGCCAAACGGGACGGTGCACTAATGAGGGACTGAGAGAGCACTGCAACTTTCCTCGTACGACGCCGTCTGGTCATTCAGCAGTCCACTGCAGCAAATGGGGGGGGGGGTCTTGGAGGCTTTCAATATCCAAACTTTGGGTGATGGCTGCATAAGCCAACGGTCACTTGCTTTGACAGTTGGTGAGGAAGCATTCTTATATGGGACAGTGCCACCCGCACGTTTTTTTTTTCTGTGTTTAGGTTGTAACCGGGGAGAGGGGGTGTGGGGGGAGGGGGGCTATCGAACGGGGCATGCGCATCCGGGGAAGCGACTATTCGTTTTTTTTTTGTACTCCTATTGAACTTTCAGTTCGTGAATAAGCGCTTGTCTGTCGTACGTGTCCCCTTTTTGTCCTGGTTTTTTGTACTCTTTTTCTTTCATCATGAACCACAACCAACTAACCCAGCTTTGAACCCTGCTGCAGTTTCAGAACCTCCCATACTCACCGACATCAGCCAATCAGCATTGATCACGTGACCGTTTCACCAGCCAATCAGCGTCGTGATTTGCGGTTGATTGTTTTGTGCTTCACCAAATGTGGCATACCAAATTTGACGAGGCAAAGAACGTTTCACGTTAAAAAAGCGGAGACGAGGGGACAGGTACGGAGGAAGAGGTGGGGCATACCCTCCCCTCCGTACCTTCCCCTCCTCCTCCTCAAGAGCTGCGCTCTAGTTTCGTATCACAGAGGTTTGTAAACGTCCTTTCATTTTTTTTTACCGATATTTAGCTTCATCATCAGACATGCCAGGAAGATTCGCGGAAACCTTGTGCGTTCTGTGGGGAGCTGATTGAATCCAAAGAGCACGCTTCACACGTTACGGCATCCTGCCCGAAGAGGCTGGTGAACTGTCCATTCTGTGACAACGGCATCGAGGATTGCAATCTAGTGGTAAGAATTTTATAAGCATTTTATGGGTGTTTCTTGGTTTGGTACTATAGTCCTTGCACATGATTTTCAGGGTTGTGCATCCATTGTGAGTGCACTAAACAAAAGTTAAAGGCCGACTTAAAAAAAAATCTTCTGCCGGGCTGGAAACCGGTTTCCAGTTTCCTTCTCTCCACTTCCTCTCGAGCTCTTTTCTCCTTCTCTCCCCCAGGAGCGGCTCTGTGAGCTACTCCATGCAGAAAGGAGGAGTGTCCTCTCTTTCTCGAGAGGAAGGAGGAATTGAGGAGAGTTTCCTCCTTTCTCGCTTCTCGTCGGCCTTTAAACGGTAGTTCTGCGAAATAGACGAGAAGCAACATGGAGGTTGAGGGTGGAAAAAAAAGGATAACGAAATGTGTATGGTGTTTGTACCAACAGTATGTTGAATAGGAAAATTCGTGATACAATATGTTTACTTCTAATTTGAGAATATTAACACAAAAAATAAAAAACAGTGAAAGATAGGCTATTGCGGTCTGCGCAGATAAGTTATATGACCAGGGGGACATAATATGGGAAGATAATCCTCACATTAAATCAAATAATTACCTGAAACCTGTGAGTAATCATTTTAAGCAGTGAAAATAAACATTGGGTTTTAATTAGAAACTTGCTGAGCGCAATAAAAAAAACACTAAATCGTCAAGCTTAGAATCGTTTCAAGCGTGGCAGGGAGGCAAGCTAAAGTTGCCACTCGTGCAATACGCGCAAGGCTGGCTGTGCGAAACACGAATGACTACACCATGACGCGCTTATCTTCTCTATCTTCTGCGTTTTCGAAGTGATAACTTTCGAGCACCGCCGCGCTTTGCGCGCGCTGCAAATCTTTCTAAAAGTTACTGAGCCAGGAGTTTTCGATGACGCTCTGCAAGTTCCCAATGAAAACCAAACGTTTATTTTCGCTAATTGAGTTGTTAATTCTCAAATGTTAGTTTATTATCTGGCTTGTCGTCGCAATTAGCCCCCCCCTCTATTATGTCCCGCTAACCGTAAAACTCGCCTGCACAGACGGCACTAGTGTACCTTTCCAGTGTGTTGTAGCGTCTTCACAGCTGCACCGTCGTAGGGTCGCTAGAAATCTGGCACAACCTTGGATTTGTTTTCGCAAGTCATCCGCAAGATCTACGTTCCGGGACTTCATTTGTTTTTACTCGATAAGTCAATTTATATTTAGTCGCAGATCTCACATACGCGTACATACAAATATAAATCCCCCACATCTAGCTTATGCGGTTTGTGAGTAGGATCGCGGCAGAGCTTCGTCAGATGGAGGCAGTTCGAAAATTCGCATATATACACCATTTACACGGCAGCGTTAAAGTACCTTTAGTTTAGGTGCCTTAGTTAATTAAGGAACGTGTATTAAATGGCGTTCGGTATCACACGGTTAATAAATAGAAGAATGATCTATATGGATGAATATAGTATACTGACCATATCCTTTATGTCTGGCGCTAGCTTGCGCCGCATACCTTAAAACATCTACACCTTCTCAGGGCTAATGTTGATTGCATTCCTGCTAAAACCGCAAGGTTTTAGCAGTGAACTCGGGCGCCCTTTTTCTTGGTACCGCTGGGGCTGGCGCCACTAGCACTGGCTCCCAAGCTCACTTATCCGACTGTCCCGACGTCGCGAACATGTCCGAGGCGGGCGAAACCAGTACCTCAAGAATTAGCTCGCAAGGGATTATCACGTTCGTGGCAGACATTGTTACTGTTACCACGGTCCACTCCGTCGCTGCTGCCTGCAATAGACCTTTCCAAAAAAGAGCGTGTGGCCGGCCGCCGGTGCCATTTTGTGTGTTCGTGCGTATGGTGCGTGCTTCGCTCGCTTTCCGAAGCGAGGAACACGCACGTGCTGTGCTGTGAAGATCGCACGCTGGACTGTGATCTTGTAAACAGTAGAAAGGTCTATACTTGGGGGCAACTTTCTGTGGCAATAGAGCCAACGCTATGGGTGCTCCGTGCACTCGCACAACTTGAGCGCCGATGAATTCAGTGCACGCGTGCACTATTTACTTGTTAAACGTCCTCATAAAGATAACCCCGAGTATAATCGTGAGTTTGTGTTTCTTGTTAGCATATTTAGTCACGTTTGTGTTAAAAATTATTTCAAACTTTGTTACTTAGAAATATGTAATTTCTTATAACGACTCAAAACAGCACAAATTTATATATTTGTAACTTTTAATTCGAGTTCATGGGTCCTAGAATACTCCCTGTAGCTCCGCCGTTCGATTAAGATCTCTAGTTCTCTTTTACAACAGGGACTTGCGCTAAAGGTACTTTCATGCTGCAGTTTGAATGGGGTATTATATGTTGTATCACAAAGTTTCTAAAATCTCCGTAAAAAAAGAATCCTAGACATAGCCTTTTCTTTCTTTTCCCTTCAGCGCGTTTGTATAATTTTAACGTTAGTTATATTGTAAGCATGACTCAAATATTTACATCAGAGCATAAATAAATAAAATGATTAGAAAATACATCATTTTTTATTTAGATGTAGAATTAGTTCAACAGGAAGAGTCCGTCTTGTTGTTAGAGATAACTGTGAGCACCATAAAAAGCTGTTACTACTATAAAAGTGAAAAGGGGAACTTAATAAAAACAGTGTTTTCGCAAAATCTGCAGCTGTTAATAAAAAAAAACACGAAAAAACGCCAGAATATATATTGGTAGGATGTTTGAATAAATTATCCGCAATACTTTTCTTCCCAGGCTCACCTTGATGACTGCGACTGTCGGCAAGCGAATTGCACTCACTGCGGCAAACTTTTTGATACGTTCAAAGAAGTAAGTAGCAATTCGCCGACACACAAACACACACACATACACATACACACAGAGAAACATGCACATACATATATACATACATATACATATCTGAATGGAGTGAGAGACCAAACTTCAAATAGATCAAACGAATTTTTTGATTATCCATAGTGTTAACTACACACCCCTTGCCCCAGCCTCCAGAACAGAACGAGGACATCAGTGAGGTCAGGCACGTAGCCAGGGGTGGGGGGGGGGGAGGGCATGGGGCCCGGGTCCCCCGAAATCTTCCACTTTGCTGGGACCTCCTCTCCCCCACCCCCTCATACAACATTATGTCATAAACGCCCCCCCCCCCCCCCCCCCCCCGAAACAAAATCCTGGCTAACGTGCCTGAGTGAGGTATTACTGACTAATGATGCTATCTCTAAACAGCAGTTGCTATTTTAATAAGCTCTTAAACGTTGGGACAGCAGCATAAGCATTAGCCGGAGACTTTTAATTGAACGCACTGAGCGACTACTAAATACTGTGCTGCACTGCTGTAAACTTTTACTTGATCGTTGGTAACAATTTATTTATAACCAGCTTGAGGTTGTTGAAAAAGAGAAGGAGAATAGCAGTAGGTGATAGAGAAAAACTTCAAATAAAACCTTCTGGGAAGATTAATGCTGGAAGCTGAGGGTTACCTAAAAGCCATACGTGAATGGAGGAAACGTTTTAGTGAAGTAGTAGTGGAGAAGTTTGACCTAGGTCGAAAGTAGCGGGTACCAAAACCCGCACATAATATTTAATATTTTTGACCGCCTTGGTGGCTTCGAGGCAAAGCGCCTGTCTACGTATTCTCAGGTGGCGGGTTCGAATCCCGGCCGAAGCATGTCCGCAACCTGACGGACCCTTATTGCGGAGAATGCGACTTGCAACCGAGGTTTCGGTTGCACGTCGAAAAGATCCCCGGATTGTCGAAATTAACCCTCAGTCCTTCGTGCGGTGGGTCAAGTAATGTCGTTTATTTGGCAAATTTACCTCCCAACTTTTTTTTTTAATTTTTTGTGCAGCTTCGTGATGTGCATTTCATGGAATGCCCTCTAATGCCGATCGACTGTCCCTACAAACCTCTGGGATGCAGTTACAAGGTAAGATTTTAAAAAGGAACGAAAACGATACCTAGATTTATAAAACGTGCTCCCCAACTTTGGCCTTCAGTTTCAAAACTGTCCAAATTGGAAACATCCCAGTTAAAAAAAAGAGCTTAAATAATAAATAATAATATTAAAAAAGTTTGCACCATCTAGTGGCTGCTGCGCCAATTACTCGAGCTCGACATAGCTTAATTACATACTTTGGAGCATGCACTGGACACATTCGGCGATGACTCGGATTCAGTCCGGTGCTTCGTGCTCAAGAAACGGAGACCTCCATTGTTGCTTTATAGGAATTTGAAAAGGGTCTATTTAGGGTAGAGTGTGCTGATTTCCGACAATCCCTGGTTTATCATACGGTCAATGAACCACGTGTAATATGTAAGCATAATTTAAATATAACTAGACTGCAACCAATATTTTTTTTGGTCATGGCATGGGGTAAGCTTTGTGCACGTACGTCTGACTTCAATAGTGTTCTTTAAAAACGATCAGTTCTCTATAAACACTGAGATACTAAATGTTTACCGAAATACCGACTTCTTATAAAGAAAAAAAAAACCGTCAACTGATCCGTGCTTGATTTGATGAAGTTGGTTCGTCATAGTAAGCAACGACGGAATGCATGTAGGTGAACTGTTGTAGAAAACTGCGCTGTGAACCTTTTTTCCCCTCATTTGTATTTACATTAAAATAAGTATATTAATATTTGTGTTAACCATTTTTTAGGGACCCAGGCAGGAAATTTTGACTCACACACAAAATAGCACGCACATTGAAATTCTTATGGAACGGCTGAACGTCATGAACGAGGCTTTGCAGGTATGTATCGATAATGCACATTTTGTTACGGTGCGTGGTCAAAATAAATAAGTATAGTAGAAAAAGGTGGTTCTAGAAAGAACGATGGCCGGGAAAAAGCGCGCGATTCTCCACTGAACGTTTCCTCAAAACATCTCGGTCAAGTAGAATATCGCATACGCCTTCTCCATTGTTCTAGTTTTTGATCGAAATTTGGATATGATTAGTTATGCAGTGACGAGCCAGGTTAACCATTTTATAAGGAACGGCTGCTTCGTTTTGTATGTTTTATGCGACGGCTGTTCTTAACAAAAACAATTTACAACTTAAGGTAGTTATAGTAATATGGAGAACGGTAGCGCGTGGCTCGAAAATAGTCCATTTATTCAAGATGATGTTTTTGTGATTCGGGACAAAATAAAAGTATAATGAATTGAACATGATTTTGACTGATGTTTTTCTTTTAATTTTTTTTTATGTCAGGAGGCACGAAGAGAAAATGCTAAGCTTGAACAAAGAGTACGAGAACTTGAGGACCGTCAGGTATGGTAAATTGTATTTCAAAAAAATTAATTCAATATGCCTTGCAATTGCTTTTACCTTGGGTTGTGCACATATCGGTTCAAACCAAATAGCACTGCGTCATTCATAACCTTCAAAGTGCAAGGAAAAGTCGCCACAACCGGTTTTAATATTATTGATAAAGCTAGGAATGACACAGCGCTATTCGATTGTGACCAGCATCTCGCACACTTCTACTTTATCTTTACTTCAACGTACTCTTAATGAAATAGAACATACTATATACACGTATGTGAAATTAAAGGTCCTGACGGGTCTCGTTTCAGTCTGAAGCAGATCAGTATTGTGTGGATATGCGAGACAGCATTGATGTTCACAAGCATGATCTAGAGGTAAGCGAAAAAGTGCGCCCGCACTCTCGAAACAAAGTATGGGTGTTGCATGTATGACTTGGGGCCTTGGGCATTCTGAAATACGGTGAAAAATTCGTTCTGCCCTTTACGGCTGATCGGAAACCACGGCATATAGGTGTTTTATTTATTCGTTACATGAATAAATTTATTTATGTTTCATTTATTCATGTACTTTAGTACATGACTCCATGAATGCATACGCATCATGACAGATTAAGCTAATCCGTCAAAGATTTAACCTCCCTTAGCGTAAAAAGAAAGCAAATATGTTTAATAAAACTTCGGCAGCGTCTTCAAGAACTTCTATTGCGTTTTCTTTTCAAGATATTTTAACCAGCCTCAGCGGCCTTAGTTATTTGTTTATGCAAATTAAATAGTACAAGGCAATAAAAAATAACTGACCCAAGTAAATAAGTTGGATAACAACACAGATGTATCTGAATCCTAGGGATAACTGCCGCTAAATTTAATGGACGTGCACCCCGCTGAGTTTAGCGGGTAAATTGAATTGATGTATGATTAGAAACCTTAGCTTTCTCGCTAAATTCAGCGGGGTAACTCTTCCCACTCAAACTTCGGTTATATTAGGCGGACTTAAGTCCCGCTAAATTTGGCGGGGAAACATTTCACTTTAAAATTTGGCAGGGACGTAAATCCTCTAAATTTAGCCTGTTACACTTTACGGGTTGCGTTCCTACGTTTCACTTTTTGGGAACACTTCTAACGCGACAGCGTTAAAGAGCTCGTGTCGCAGAAAAGCCGGCGTCAGTGGCGGGCGCTAAAATCCAGGATTGGTCGCTAGGGTCATGACGTCACAGCCACGTGACCTCGGGCGGGAATTTCAAGAACCGCAACGCTCACGTGAAACGTTAGGTCACGCGTGAAATGAAAGTGATTAAAACGTGACATGTAATGCGAATTAACGGTCGCCGCAATGTCTCAAATAATTTAATTTTATAAAGTGATTCACTTGCCTTAAAGAAAAATTTGAAGAATTTTAGGCGGGATTCGAACCCGTGACCTATGGATTGCGAGCCGTATACACGCTATTGACGGGGCCACGCAAGGAATGCTTGCAGGGCCGGGGAACGAGCGGGAGGCGACAGCCAGCGACAGGACTATCCGGAGATTCGATTGCGTCTCTGGATTTCGGAGCGCACCCTCGTCTCCGAGCGCGAGAAGCGAATGAGAAGGCTTTGCGAACGGGACCCGATAACACTATCGCGTTCCCCTCTTAAAGGCGAAGCTTAAGCGTTCTTCAATATTTTTTTCAATGAAGCTTTAGAGTTGTTTACAATCACTTGAAAAGTTAGAAGGCGCGAACAAAACAGGACTAAAAAAGACGCACGTACGCCTGTCCGCGCCTGTCCGTGTGTCTTCTTTAGTTCTGTTTTGTACCTTTTAATCGATATGAACCAACTAGCCCCAACCAAAGTTTTATTTACAACCAGGTCCGTTTTCGCCTAAACCAGATGTGGAGCACTGCGCGTGCGCAGAAACGAGATTTACGTGAAGTGAGCGTTATACGCATGCGGCAACATCAGCGCCACCGCGCGGCGGCACGACGCCAGAGTCGCGTGTTCGTGGATACAAACTTTCGGTAAAGTTCCGCGTTCTTGAAGGGAACATATCTTCTAATTTGCTGGTTTCTCTTTTTCGATAGGTCCTCAAAGGCGATGTCGAGCGACTGTCGCAGAAACCAGTCGCTCGAAGAAGAGAGGAGGAACTCGGTGAACGCCTAGAAACGTTTCTTGGGCCCTTTGAATGCCTGCTAAACGGCCTACGTAACGTGGACCAGGCGTGAACAGCTCTTTCACTTGTTCTTTGATCACGTCGGTCTAGGCGTGTCATTTGCTGCGTTTAAACATGGACGGTCTCATGTATGAATGACTGGCGATTGGCCAGGAAGTTTGATTAAAAATGAAGTTCTTCCAAGCGCCGTGGCTCTGTCGTGGACTAAGACGCGTGATCCTCTTCAGGCACTGCGACAATCGGCGGTTTTTGTTTAATGGGCTGGCCAGCAATTTAATCAGAATCCGATCAAGCGAACAACTTTGTCATCGCAACCCTGCATTGTGAGGGGATAGTTTGTCTAGATTTTAGAGTGTTACCGACTGCCCGATCGGTTTCATGTGGTTGATTAACCGCGTTTACAATACAAGCTGCGAGGAGGAGACAAAAGTGGTGATCGTCTGCAATCATCACCTCCTTCTGCCAGCTTTCCTTCTTGTCACGTGGCAATGCAACGCATGCGCACTGGCGGCCAATCTGCGCAGGTATCCGCCAATCAGTTGGAAACACTCTCCGTGGTTTTAGTAGCTCCTACTCTTAAATCTGGGTTCTATAATAAGATAAAATTGGCAAGGACCTCTATCGCCGATGCCCAATAGTATAGAACGATCGTTTAACCATATTTAAAAGATATTAAAATTTTTTGAGGGGTGAGGTTGAACGCAATGTTGAATAATTGCCATCATCTTTCCCTTTATCGTTACCGTGAACTACTGAGAGCATCGGTATTGGCATCTGTAGTAGGAGACGTAAGCCGGTGCGTGTAGAAAGTACAACTGGCGCGGATCTAATCAAGAAATAAAGTCCAGCTGGCGCAGAGTTTGAGCAGCGTACTGGACACCTAGGGGTTCTGGGTTCGAATCCTGGCGGGGGATGAGTGTATGTGGGTTTAATTCTGGACAGACGGACAGGAAAATTTCGGGGGGTGGGGTGTTCCAATGTAAAGAATTTCACGCTTTATTATGTATTCTTTAGAATAAATGCTCTGTTCCCAGATTTAGTCTTGGAAATGCAAAACGGTAAGTACGGCTCGAGAAACGGGCCAGATCTCAAAAGAGAGTGCACATCGTTCGGGTAATAACGGATCTTTCTCAAAGCCGACCATTCTCCCTAAATTTTATTTCTAAACGGCTTCCGTCTTCCATCAAGTCATCGACCAGACAGAGGAGGAGGAGGGACATAAACGGCGATTATACATTAGCATAAACTGTTAATGTATACACGTAGACAATGATTCATTCAATCAAGTATGTTCATTCATCTGCATGTTTTCTATTATATACTCTTTGGAGACCACGCACGATGATGAAAGTGTCCGTGAGTATATTCAAACTTGGCTACTGATTCTCGCACATGACGATACCGTGTCTCTAAAGTTCATAAACAAGAAATAATACATGTACGCATGACAAGACAACTAGTGGGAGGACTTTTGGGGCACAGCGAGCATTGATCACATGCCATGCGAGCGTAGTACCGAGCTCCACGCGGCGGCGTGTGCTTCCAGAACACCTCCGATTGGATACATTTCGTTTCGGTGCCTGAAAGGGGCACAGAGTCGAAACTTGAAATGTCACGGGAACCATAGGCGTGCGCACGGGGGGGGGGGGGCAGGGGGGGGCGGCCGCCCCTCTAATCATCTAGGAGGGGGGGCGCAAAGTTGGCCCGACTCGAGGCGCGACTGCGCCGGCGGTATGGTTTCTTTTTCGACGGCATAAAACACCGACGGGGGGGGGGGGCGCTCTGGGGAAACCTCGCCCCCCCCTAATGAAAAATCCTGCGCACGCCTATGACGGGAACACTTCTGAAACGGGCGAAATATGATCCACGATGTCCGTAAATGATAACCACACGCATGTATTTTCAGTGGATGGCTAAATCTTTCGTTCCAACCAACGTTACTAGAACACTCAGTTGGGAAACTTCCATGAGACTGCTCTGAAAAAGTGGCACCGATCCGTCCACGAGAACCGAGCTAATGGCGATCCCAACGCCGCCAGTTCTTCCGCAGCGGCCAGTCCAGGAACTGCACGTGACTTCCATTTTCGTCGTAACACGCCATTTTGGGGCCAGAACAGATACTGTGGAAAGGCTTCAAGGTTCCGGCCCCGACTCTCAAGCGGACGCGCCGCGCACATTACCGTGGTTAATATGCGCCGAACTCAGGACGCGCTACCTGAAATCCCCGCTGAAGCACGGTTGTATTAATTTTATTAATTATATTGCAATATTAATTATAATTATTAATTAAATATTAATTATATTGCAAAACTTTGCGAACTAAAGATTTTAGAAAACAACACGCGTCCTCCATTTTGTACTAAACTCCAATAAAAGTTACCGCAAAAAGAGATTTTCCGTTTGTTTTTACGCAAAAACCTGCTTTCTAAAAGCTCAAGGCGACCACAGTTAAGACAAATGATACAGAGTGGCGCTGTTGTCGTATTTAGCTCGGTCTCGGTGGACGCCAGCGGCCCAGGTTTCAACGGTGAGTTTCCCAACTGAGAGTTCTAGTAACGTTGGTTCCAATAGACTATTTGCTGTCTTACCCAAGCATCAAGGAGAATGCAGGGATTGGTGTTCCACGCGCCACACGCGCACGCCTTTCCTGTATAAAAGATTTAAAGTAAATAACCAAAAGAAAGCATTGACGAACGCGCGTGCAAGATGCCATTTGTTTTAGGTTTTTGCTTTGGAAAAGTTACTACTGCTGAGGCCAGCACGTGCGGCGCGTGGAACACCAAGTCCTGCATTCTCCTTGATGCTTGGGTAAGACAGCAATAGGTCTACTGACTGATACTGGCGAGCGCTCCAAAATCAGCCATCGAGGCGGCACGATGCGTCTCGGGGTACTTGCCTGTGACGTCACGCTCGCAACTTCACGGGCCCATACACGGCCAAGGGTGCGGTAATCATGAGCTCATTTTGCAAAGGCCTATTAGCGGCGAGATGTTTTGGTGGCGCCCTCCTATGGTTCCCTCTCGTGACGTCATTACCTCGCGAACAACAAGTTCGATGGTGGTTGTAATGAGCATGGTGGAAACTTGAAATCATTGCTCTCTGAAACCAACGCTACCCACACCGCCAACATTGAAGTTCTTCCACTCCTCTTATTTCCGTCAAAAGAAATCCTTTGCTGACGTCATAGTCAACACTGGGCCAATCGCGGAAGGGCGATCAGAGCGACGCTTCGATCGCGCACGTCGCCAATAGGTGGCGCCAGCTTTATCGTCAATGCGTTACAATCCCCAAAGGAGGTTATAAGGGCAGGCGGTGGCGTCCGTATTTTGCATACATGGAGCGAAGTGTAACGGAAGTAGGCGTGGCCACGAACTCTTCTCAACCAATGGGGAGCTCGTCAAATTGATTTTTGGGGCAAACAACCCTCGTTGCCATGGCATTTCCGGTGGCAACGCTGTTTGCCCCAATATTTCGTAGCAGCGATGGTGGCGTCCACTGAATCGGTGTCGAACAGGTGAGATTTGGAGCCCAACACTCTGCCTCGACCAGTAGGAAGTCGGCGTGTAGCGGACGCTCTCGACACCGCGCGACCGCGCCTGGAGCGTCGTCCAGAACGAGTCGTCGTAGCGCGGATTTGGAAAGCGACCGCGTGTCGGTTGTCGTACGCACGAACGCTGAGAATGGCATCGCGGGTTGAGAAAGCCGTACAAACCCTGCTTCCAGAAGGTGTTGGTTTCACTCCGCCGTGATGAGAATGCGGTTCGCATCGAAATATCTTTGGTGCGCCGATCGAATCGAAAGCCAGCCGGGACCACGAGCAGACGAAGCAGACCGCAGGCACGGAGCAGACGTAGCCTAAGTCTAACGACCGAGCGGAGAGCAGACGATGGGAGCCTGGTTGAATTTAGTTTGGATGAGAGCGCGTCGGTGCGCGAGGCAGTCTGGGATTGGGCTCTTTCTTCCGGCGTCGCTGGGTACGACGTCATGCCAGGTCCTGCCCTATTTAAACGTCCTTGCAATCCCCCAAGTGGGGAATACCCGAGGTATGGTGTACTGAACTAAGAGGGCGTGCTCCAGCGCCGCTCGCTCCCGGGCGCTTCCATCGGACACGCCACGACGTGGCGCTGCTACTAATGGGTTCGTGACGTCAGACATTCCAACTAAGCTCGGCCTCCCAACTACCAGGTGGTATTGGGAAATAGTTTTCTTGGTTCCAAAAACTGCTTTTCTTGCGTTTACGGACCAAAGACTGGTGTTTGTGAGCTGCTGTCATAAAGGAGACCACGCTACACGGAGAAATAGGTGCTAAACTTTCGTTTCCGTACGCCTTTGACATTGATTAAAGGGCCCCTGAAGAAGAAAAAAGTATTTTTGAAAACAGTCTGGTTGAGGATATGCGTGTCAAAAATGAATTTACGCGAAAAAACTTTTTAGAGCAATATTGATTATCGCCAGACCGCAACTTAGTTCGATAGTCACCTCCTTTCCACTTTTTCTCTCGGCATTTCGGGCGCGTGGAGGAGAGGAACTCCCCGCCTCCTCGTAGTGGATCGGCCTGGCGCTTGGCTGGCTTGTCTGCGCCCCGTACGAGAGCCAATGCTACACTTCCTGTCTGTTGGTCGCATGTCATAACAGCGTCGTACAGCCGATTCACACAACAACCGAATCGCGATTTTTGTCCACAGACGTGCACCAATGTGACCTGGCACGTCACCGATTCCCGCAATCCGCGCCTCGTCCTTGGACGCGCCTTTTTTACCTCGCGGATTTTTGGCGGGAGATTGACTTGAAAAGCATTGAGTCTGGCAACGGTACATTGTTTTCGTTTTCTGGCGATGAAACCAAGATGAAAACAAAAGTGGCGCATCGTTGTGTTTTGTGCGTTCGCTGGTTCATTTTGTCGGGCGTTTCTTCGTTCCACGTGTGAAAGGAACTGCATAAACTTTGTCTGGCTGACGCGACGCAGGTTCCTGTACTCCTCCGGGTCCGCGTCAAGAAGCTTCCGTCATAACTCGTCTAGCACGCCGCGATGATTCTTGCACGTCCAATCAGGATTTCATCGAGCAAGACCTCTCTTGTGGCTGCGGAGAACTTGAGTGTTGTGCACGAGCGCGGAGTGCGTGAAGACATCTCCAAACGCTCCTTCGCGAGCCCAGAACTTCGTCGCTTCTACGCGGAACCCTTCTCGAGCAGGACCATGCCTGTGTCACTCTCATGCTTTGGGTTAGTAAAGCTTGTGGCGCGAAGCCTATCACGGTGTTTTGTCTCGATCTGTACGTGACAGCGGCGTACGATTCTTTATCGCGGTAGCAAACGTCGATTTCTCTCGGACAACGGTGCCACGGTGCGATGTTGGAGTTTCGCGGCACTGTGGGGTGGCGACCAGGTTCGGTCCGTCCTCGCTGTCGTCTGCTCGTCGTCTCCTTCGTGTGGATGCGCTTGGGAGACAGACGAACCGCAGACATGTCGTCACCGTCCGCGGATCAGTCCGTCATGTGAATCGGCCATGACTAACTAACACAACCAACAAGCCCTCTTCAGGTCTTCATATATAAACGCGATAAAACTATAAAACCACCCGAGGACGCGAGACGCGTTGCAAGACCGCGACCATGACAGAAAAAACAAAATGGCGAAGCTTTTGTTTGTTGTTTTAATGCGAATAGCATTCTTTGGATACTTCACGCACTCTTTCGTCTATCTATGTATCTATCTGGCTATCTAACCTCTTACGCCGCGGGTCGATAAACAAGTAAAAAAGACCGGCGCCGGCTGGGATTTCGAACCGTTGACCCTTTGATCAGCAGGCAGACGCGCAAACCACAGAGCTATGAAGGCAGTCATTCAACGCACTTAAACGGCTGTTTATATCTTTACCATGCGTTACAGCGCTGTCACAGCTACCGATGCGCTGTCGTCCGCATGACACTGCGGCGCTCACCATCTCCGCGCGCGCGTAGAGGGTGATGTAGCGGCCGTGCTCAGCCTCACGAGAGCGGAATAGCCCTCGTGCATGGAACGCGCGCGACCGGTAGCTGTGAAAGCGCTTAAAGCGCGTCCTAAGGTAAAGATGTAAACAACCGTTTAGAGTACCGTTGGTTGAGGTCAGCTGAAGACGCCAGAAAGTCTGGTCGGTACCATTTTGAGTGTTTGTGCGTATGGCGCGTGCTTTGCTCGCCTTCCTAAGTGACACAAACGCACGTGCTGGGCTGCGGAGATCGTGGTGTCAGGGCTGTGAAAGTGTCAACAAATTTAGAATCGCTCAAGAGTGGGCTGGCGTATCTAGAGTGTGCCGGCCACCTGACGAACGCGCATAACTCCGCAGCCGCTTGATGCTATTCGCATTAACGTAGATAATCATTCCCAAAGGATGGGTTCTGCTGATTTTTTATCCGAACGGAAGTAACGATTTTGTAAACGTTTGTAAGCAATTACGACGTTCATTCGATGGATTGTTTCTTAAAGCCTAAAAATATGTAATTCAAAGGCGATTTCAGGAGATCGCGAAGATTTTAGTGTACCAAGCGGATCCAAGCTGTCACCCATTCGTCCGGCTCAATGAGATAGCTGATTTGAATCGACCATCGTTACCAATGAGAAGCCGAGCTGAATGACCTAGAATTTGCGCGAAAAATTTCAAATAAATCTCTCGCCGTCAATATTGCTGTAAAAAAATTTTTGTTTCGCGTAGAATTCATTTTTTGACACGCGTAGTCCCAACCAGACTGTTTTAAAAAAGTCTGGTTGATACGCGTGCGGTCTCTTTTTCAGGGGCCCTTTAAGTTGGATACAAAACGCCAGAAAGACCAGGCGAGTGGTGTGTGGATGCCGTACCCGACAGGATATTAGACAATATATAGTGTGTGTTGCTTCAATAAACAGTCAATTGAATTAAGCAGTGTTGTGTCTTTTACTTTCTGTCCCTGTCTTGCGGCGCTTATTGTCAAAAGGATATTGGGAGATATGGAGTTCAAATCCCGGGTCCGTCGAAGATTTTCGGCGGCTTCGTAGACTGATTCAGTCGGTCAAGTACGGTTCATTCATCTCCATATTTTGTGAAGTCAACAGGCTCGGTCTAAAATGAACCGTAAAAATCGACGCTTGCACGAAGCCTAAACTTTTCGACAAAGGTTTACTTCACAGGTCCGTTTTAATGCGAAAGCATTAACTCCCCTTGGAACGAAGCCGGTGCTGTCTGTAGCCATTGACTGTAGCAGCGAAAAACGGCACCTAAATTCCCATTTGCAGAGCGAACCTGCACCTAAGGTTCCATTGGCCAAAAGCACAGCAACGAAGACGCTTCGTCACGGAAGCTGGCGGGACGCCCAAGATCAAAGCGGACGCACGTCACAAATAAAACACAAAGGAAAGCACAGTAACACAGATGCATCGTCACGGAAGCCGTGGAGCCGGCGGGGTGCCGCGACTGCGCAATGGGGAAGCGTGATGTCCCCGCCGAAGCACCGTCTAAAAAAGGAAGACGTGGCGCGCTGCTTGTGGAATACGCTTCGTGTAGGAATGCCGTGGCATTCGTACACGTATGATGTATTAATTATCTTCGTTTAAGTTTTTTTTTCTTGTAAATTACAAAGCGTTGTAGCTCCCTTTCTGTAAAAAAATAGTGCCAAAGAACTTGCCAGGGTCTACGGCGGGCGGCGATGCAGACGACCGAGTCGAGCGGTGGGGCACGTTTCGCGCACGTGTTGATAGATGGCGTCGGGAGCAAGCGTCGGAAGGTGTAGCCGACCAGCGAAGGAAAGCACACGACACGCAGACGAAATAAGTCGACAGCAAAAACGCCGTCGTTACGCAAGCGCGTTTTTTCTAGCTTTAAGATTGGTTTTTACTGACGGCATTTATTTTTAAACCAAAAGTACACTACAAAAAGATTATGTTCAGTTTAGTAAATCACGGTCGTCGCGAGCAGTCTCGATAAGGAGGTAGCGCCATCTATCAATGCGTCCGACAAACGCGACCCGCAGCTCGACTCAGTCGTCTGCGACGCCGTCCGCGTTGACCCTGCAAGTTCTTTGGCCCTATATTGTACAGAAAGAGACCTACCCTTTGCAGTTTTACGAGACAAAACATACCGTGAAATGCACCGTTGACGGACAGTTTAGACCATTTCGTGCAGGCGTCGAATTTTGCGGCCCATTTTAGATTGAGCCTGGCGACTTCAGATACTCTATATCATCAAAAATAAGCAGATGAATGAACCGTACTTTATCGAATAAACCAGTCTACTAAGCAGCCGAAAGACAAAATCTTTGGCGGAGCCGGGATTTGAACCTCTAGCACTCCCACTATCCGGTCGGGTATATTGGGAGGCCGGGAGTTCAAATCCCGGCTCCGCTATAGTTTTTATCTTTTGGCGGGTGCATAGAATTTGTTTCATTCGATCAAGTACGGTTCATTCATCTGCATATTTTCGATTATTTGTTTTAGTTTACGTACGGATGATGAAAGGGCCCATGATACAGGATATATAAAACACACATTCCATCTTCCGATTTCTTTCGTAGTTCGAAACAACCTACACCAGGAGAGCGCATAACTCATCCTTGTCGAGATTCCCGTCGGGTTGCTTAGGAACTATCAGACCTTCGTCTGCCATTGTGTTTACTGCCAAGCCAGCCCTCAAGCAGCGGGTCCTATCGTTTCTTCACCCGAACCTATAACGGATTTGTAGACTATACCTGTGATTTGTAACGTTTTCTCGGTTGGCGTAACCAAGAATTTGGCTCCGGCCCGCTGGATTATTTTCATCACTATACGGTAAGGCTCGTATGCATGAATACTTGAGCGCTATTTTTTGCTTTGCCTGATTACATCGAGCGACGTTTGCTGTGATGCGGAACCATTTATTGTGGTTTCCTAAATCAGTTCTTGTCGGTAGGCTAAGTGCAGGTTATCTCCGAGGCAACCTTTTGATGGTGCCGTTTCTCTTACACGTTTAGTGAGAAAAAGCGACTCTAGTCTTTTTAGACTTGCTCAACACTTGACAGCTTGAATACAGACAGGGTGCGGCGAGCACCGGACATTATATTCTAGCTCCGCAGAGAATGCGATTTGGGATGGGTTTAAGTGCAAAAGAAAAACGATCGCATTTAAAGCCATCGCATAAACGACTCAGTATATTGGGGTTCTTGTTTCTTAATTGGCATAATAAAACGTTTCCAGTGGCTTTTTTTCGTTATCTTTTGTTTCTTCTTTCTTAATTAGAATAATAAAACATTTCCATTCGGGTTTTGTTTTTGTAATACACCACATACATTGCCACAAAATATACGAACCAGACGAACGACGATCTCCAAGGGTTGAGCATTGCGTCCAGAGGTACAAAAGTGAACATATAATCGACACCATGGAAATAAAACATTTCAACAAAGCTTCCATCGAGTACTAAAACCCACGATAGAGGATGCGCATTTTTCGTAGCAATCTAGGCTCGGCTTGCTTGTTTCCGTTTTTATTTATGGTTTTGTATCGCCCGCAATTAGTGGGAGTTTATGATAACGATATATTGTTTTAGGAATCCTCGGAATGGATGCAAACAGGGGAAAACTAGGATCTAACGTTTTCCAGATCCTCCAAGCCAAGAACCCATCGAGTTTGTCAGAAAAATGTAATAGCAGGATTCAACATCATCAGCATTAAATCAAAGCCGAAGAAACCGCTATGCAAGTAGGTTTCCACCCATTTTATTGCGCAGTTAGTAAGTTTAATAATTTCCATACTGCACGCGCTGATTTAGAGCGTAACGTTAAACGAAAACTTCAATATTACAATCGCATAGTTAATTTTACTTTATTATAAAATAGTCCCATACAAAATAAAAGGCAACTACAACTTTCTCAGAAAAATAAAAACAGAAACGTTTTGGCAACACATTAGCGTGAACCAACATGGCGGAAAAGATTACCCTCAGCGAAAGTTTAGGGTTCTGAAAGTTGAAATGCTTGCGTTAAAAGCGGTCGTGGGAATCAAGCGCTCGTTCACACTCTGCGGATCCGCGGGGAAATTAACGCCAAGAGGGCGAATATCCCCTCGCCGGTGACGTGATGTTTGGTCCGCGGGAGCAATCGGTCCGGGAACGAATTTTTCCCGCGCAGAAAAAAGTTTCCACGCCGTTGCAGCCAATCAGAATTCCGGAAGGAAATGTTGTGTGCTGATGTCACATCCCCAATTGCTGGAATTTGCCGCCGGAGTTGTCGGAGTTTCCCAGTTGTGTCAACTGGCGCCGTCTCGATGGTATCGTTGTGTCGGCAGAAATGTTCGTCGAGACAAAATTCTTCGTCCCCGTTGGACAAGAGGTACCTGAAAAAATCAAAAAGCCCACGAAAAAGATCCGTGGAACAGAATTGGTGAGAGTGGTATGCATACACACGTTGTCTCAGTTTGTTCGTTATTTCATTCTTGCCGTCTCATATCGCCGAGAGAATTTTGCTCGTTTTCTGGGCACTGCGGATCAGCCTTAACTGCAAGAGGAAACCTGCGAAAGCTATTGTTCGAACACCGCTCGAGCAAGGGGCAGTCTGCTTAGGTACCCGCGATGGACCGGAGCCGCGCACAACGCGGCGGGTTGCCGCAAATGGGAAACGGCTCCGCCTTTTTCCGCCCAGTAAATTCGGTCGGCGGCAAGAGAGTTTTCCGCAAGTGTGAACGCGCTTTGAGAGGAGGCAAGAAAGGGGGAGGGGGTGACAGAAGGCGGGCACTGTCATCGACTAAGCCCTTCACGCACAGTGAGGGCGGCCAATTGATTGTGCGCACTTTTTTCTGTGTGTCACCGGTTCAGCCGTCGATGGCGAACCTGCGATGAAAAACGACGCACTTCTGACGCAGCTTGGATGGACGGAAGACTCGCGCATGCGCAGTTCGTACCGGAGGGTCCGTCGTACCGTATCAGTTGTGCAAAAACGGTTCCCGAAAACTCTCTAATATCATATGAAGTGGAAGAATATATTTATATTGCACAGCATGTGGTATTTTTTCAAATCTGTTTCGGATATATGTGACTTTTTTGTCAGGATCAGCATCCAGCCACAATGAAAAGTAACAGCGACAAAGTGATTATACCTTGCGAGTTCTGTCAGAAACCCGTGAAGAGCTACAACCTTGACAACCACTTGACAGTCTGCGAAAAGGCTGACGAAGACCGCCGCCGTCGCCCGTCAACGTCTCTCGGAGGGCAGCCTGAGGTGAGGACAATTTGTCTGTCCATTGATTTACCGTTTCCTCGTTTTTGCGTCTAGGTGTCGCTTGTAATGAACATCGCATATTGATAAACTAAATGCGAACTACGCGCCACATAGTATAACAAAGAAAAAGAAAGGGAAAACATGTCCGAAACATGGATACGAAATAATCCATTTCTTTATGTGAATTTATTTCTTGCTTTTTTTTCTCGAAGCAGTAAATCAAATTACTTAGAACCTAGTACCTTTGAAACTCCGCTAACCTGTCACCCATCAAAAATCAAATACCATGTCGCGCCTTTTTGAATTTTCGCTAGCCTTAAATTTACCTTTGAGGCTCAAAACAGAGCACTTCAGCTAGTTTTTTTCTTTTTCTCATTGACACCCGTAATTTTCTTATTTTTTTATGTGGAAGGTGGTTCGCATTTGGGAAATATACACACTGTCCACAGGTGCATTTTGGGCACCACACAGCTCGAACGAGAATATGGCAAATATCGCGCCTCTGTATATAAGCCTAGTTTAGCTTTCCCTACTCGAACACTCGATTACACCCCCCCCCCCCCCTTCCTCCTATCAAAGCCATGCAGGTATAATCTCTTACAACTTAAGAAACATAGGGCAAAGCGAGCCTCGGAAAATCTTACTTTTCCTTCGCACGCAGTGAAATTGCGCTATTAGGTGATCAAAACGCCGAATAAGGAATTCCGAATCAAGGAGCACGAACACTATTAACACACCGACAACTTAAGAAAAACCCTGCGTTTCTGAAGTTGTCGGTCACATATAGTCAATACCACCAAGGTGACAAGGCCTGCTTATGACGTCATCTTTAGTTGATCCCTGACCTTTACTTCCGATTTTCGTATAATATTTCATAATTTCTTTTATGCGCATCGTTCTCCCACCGTGGGCGTGAAAACATTTTGACAATGTTAAAACGTTTATAACATTGTCAATATTTTGATTTCGACAACACGTGTCCAGTTCATTGTCAAAATGTATTTGGGCAATAAAATGGTCGTTTATATATAATATACACGATCATTTCTCATAGGTAGTACGTACTTTTGATCCCACGAATACAGCAAAATCTTCACTCTATAGTTAAGTTCAGTTCCAGGGCTGGCTCATAGATGGCGCCAGCGTGCCAGTATGTTCTCTAGTACTAAGGGAGCACAAGGCTGCACAATGCACTCCTTTGGAACGAAACGCAAATGCTTGTACCAGACTCAACCGTTTGTGACAATGGGATTTGTTGCGTTTTTTTTCGTTTAAGGTTGCTCCAAATGCGGAAGTCACCTTCCGGCTGCAATCAGGCCCAATATGGGATACCGTGAAGATGTACGCTGGTGACATAAACTTCGTGTCGCTCCACAGGAGGGCCTACAACTTCCTCTGCACCAGGGTGGGTTGCTAAAGTGGCAACAATGAGAAAACAGAATTGCCAGTCTTTTTAGACTTAGGCTAGGTGGCGCAAGCTACCGCCCGTTACAAAGGATATAGCCATTAACATCCATCCATCCATCCATCCGGTTCCCTCATCACACAAAGGAATTGTGTCAATACCAGACTTGTACGGTACTCATTGCAAGTAATCAAATTACTTGTAATCGATTGCCTTTTGGAGTAATTTTGCCATCAGTTAATTACTTTTATTACAAGGTAATCACGAGGATATTATGACTACATTTGGCGGTATATCTAAATAAATTGTAACAATTACAATTTACCCTCCCTCTTTAATTGCGTCATTTGTGTCCACAAGTTTCTCACCACGGAATCCCTGAACCATGTCTTTGACAGAAGGATGGTCGACCAAAATCGGTGGATTGAGAAGATAAGTAGCTCGTAATTCCGGTAATTCTTATTCGACTACGGTCAGTAGGAAAAACCCGTTTTTCAAACCGGTAGAAAAATTTTGTTGTTTTGAAAACCTCAAGTAACGAGAAAAGTAACGGCAACATTTTCACTTAACAGTCAATTACTTTTCGTCTCAACTAAACGAATTATTTACTTGCATTATTTTAAACCAAGAATAATTGTGGTTGTAATCGATTGCTTTTTGAAGTAACGTGTCGAGCTGCTGCACACAGTTTCACTGCCGTGTTTACATATAGCGGGCGGTGTTGAGTGATAATTTTGACGTGACACATGCGATGTTGCGTGGCACGATGTCCTCAAAATAGGGCGGATACATTTCTCTTCTGGATATCGCAAGTAAAAATTTCCGCTAAATGTATCGATGAAACTTCCCCGCTAAATGACACCGTGACGTCATAACCTAGTGACATTTTGATTGTTCACGGAAGTCGGCGGAGAAATTTTTACGTAAAATATAGCGAAAAAATTGGGACGTCATGTAAGATGACATCACGTGACACTGTGATGTCAAAATCCAGTGACATTGTGGTTGCCCGCTAAAGTTAGCGGGAAAATTTCTCCGCTAGCGAGGAAACTGTGACGTCATGTGAGATGGCGCCACGTGACACTAATCTAAAGGTAGTATATATGATTCCTTCTGAAGCTAGCGAGTAATAGTTTCTGCTAAATTTTGCGAATACCTTCTAAGTTTATCGTGCCAGGACAAAGGTACATGAAACGCACACGGGATCTGCTGCGACACCTTGTCACTGCCCCGTCTTGCGGAGCCGTGCGGCCGTCTTTGCGGAGCCGAGGGCTGGAGTCGCGAGCGAGGAGGTGCTAAAAAAAAACCCACTTAAAATGACGTGTTTTTTTTTTCGGTTTTGGGGAGGAGTAGTTCGGGAATGTAGTCTGGGGAAACTCCCAGACTACTTTGGGAGTGTGGTCTGGAGAAACTCATTTGGACACAGTTTGAAAGTATATCGAAACAGACGTGAATATTCCGTGCAGACCGTGCATTTTGTTTCAATTCCCCTGTACTGTCACGGAACAGCTCTTGCCTCACCCTTAGCTACTTTTATTTCTAGCGGGGCACGTTGTTTAATCCAGCATGATTTCCATACCTAACGCAGATCGAATCGGTGTTCTGATGACCTCTGGGTCAAGGATTTCCGCAATTTTTATTTCTTCTCAATTCATGTTTTTTCACTGTACCTGGGTGATAATATTGCGAGGCAAAGGTGTGAATACATAAACATAGTATTTATATGAACACAAAACGAAACAAAAACTGCAACGCCGGCTAGTAATGAGAAACGTAAATTCTCAGTTTCTCTTAATTTTTTTACTGCTTTTACAACAGTCACAAAAACACGATTTCAACGCGACAAAGGCGTGAACATATACAAAAAACTGCTTAGTTTCTTACTGGAGATTCACAGATTGATCCAACGCAAATAATTACGCAGAGTTGCAAACGTTGAAAAAGAGCTACATTATTTTAATCCGGCGGTCCTTTGTGAATTGTTACCGTTCAATGTAGGCCTGCCAACTGAAAACAACGCTCCTTCAAAAATGTCTAGAATTAGCACCGTTCTTGAATACCCTATCATAAAGTCTGCCCCTTTGCAGTCCCCGGAGCACGGTCTGAATCGACTGAATGAACGCCTGCTATTATTTTTGCACGACTACGAAAGCGGCAACGTTCTTCTACCTCTCACGGCGGTTTCCAAGGTAACGGAGGGCGCTGTGTTGGAGGTCGTCGTATTAGGTGAGGCCATCCTCTTTTTATGTAATAAAACGAAGGCTGTTTGTTTCTTCTCAACTAAAGACCCGTTCACAGACTTCCGCTCGCCTACGATCAAGCTTTTATGATCTTTATACAACAAAAGGACAAACACTGGCACGCTGGCGCCATCTATGAGGTGACCCTAGAGCTGCATTTCACCAAAGCGATGGTTTTGCAGTATTTCCGAGATCAAATGCACATAATATGTATACAAACTTGTCGTTTATAACATCAACGAAAGTTTCTCAAACATTACAAAAATGATGCTCAGAAAAAAAGATATACGAAAGCTGAAGGTGTTTTACAGCTGTACCCGATAGATGGCGCCAGTGTGTTCGAGAGATTTTAAGAATTTTTAAGGCACACAGTCGTAAGCAGTCCGAAGTGTGAGACTCAGCCTTAAGATGGTTCTATTTTGATTTGGCCAGCAATGGTATTCCATGCGCTTTACTATACGTGAAAAAGTAATCATCCGCGCCGGCTCCTAGGTTTTGAGGTAACAGGTAGTGGTCTCTCACAGCTCAAGAAATGCAGAGCGAGGTGAGTCCCGACTCCTGAGCATCTCATTATCGCTTCGCACTTAATAATATTGCGGCGTTAGCCGACAAGAACCCCGAACAACTAATCATAAAGCGAGTAGCATAAATTAACATAATAAGCCACGCCCACGCTTGGCGTTTCTGAAAGTTGTCCTGAGGAGGTTACTGAGATTGCCTAAGTATCATAGAAAAAATCGTAAGGGTGCAGGCGAGCTGGTGAATATTAACCATGTTGAATTAACCTGAGACTGGGGTAGAGAAGAAACATCAAAACGTAGAAGGGAAAGCAAATAGACAGGACGACGTCTCAAACTCAGCTAACTGGTTTATTTAGTCCACCTCCTTATATAGTCACAATCTCAAGGTCATTTCCACCAACACAAAACGAAAAAGGTACGAAGTCTAAACAGTTCAAGCGCCACAGTCTTCACCACACAATGCAAAAACGTTGACAACCTTTACAGGTCGATGCGATAAGGCAACATCCATTGACCTTCAAACTTAAACAAAAGGATCAGTTCACACTTCTGAATCATCCTTCGCCCTCTCCACATAAAAAAACAAAAAAACGCACACATTGAAACGGTAGTTGGGCTAAACACCTAAGAACCACACAAAGAAAAAAAAACACACACAAGCAGGTCATACTTTAAACGACATAACTAAAAAAAAAAAGGAAGAATTACATTTTTAGAAAGTTTTTTGAATTGCTTCCAAACTGGAGTGAAGCCTGACTTATGCAGTTGCCTAGAGACTTTATCCGCACTGTCTCCCTTACCACTCTCTTTACATCGTTCCTCTCTTTGTGTATTATTTCCGTCTCCGACCAGAGCGCCGTGCAGTTGTTACATTCATGAATATGTTTTGCTATTTCCGAGTTTTGTGCATTGTTCTTTACATTTCTTTTATGTTCGTTTAATCTATCATTAATGCATCGTGACGTCTGTCCTACATACTTAAATCCACAATCCAATGGTATCTCATACACAACACCAGTCCCGCAAGACACCGACTTTTCCCGATGAGCTTTTTGCACTCACTCACACTTGTTTGAAATGGCGTCAGTTTACTTAATCTAAAATCTGAACTAAAGACCGTGTCTACTCCAAACTGCCTCGCACATGCCTTCAGGTTGTGAGAAATGTCATGATAATAAGGGATTACAGCAAAACGGTTCCTTGACTTCTCATCGGTTTCTTTCCTGCCTTTAATAAACAATTCTAATTGCCTTTTTATAAAACTGTCATCATAACCTACACTAATTAACCTTTTCCACTGTCTTTCTACTGATTCAGTGATATGATGAACACAGGACCTTTCTAACGCGTTCCTGACCAATGACTTTACAATCCCCGCCTTTACGGTCTTCGAATGACAACTCATTCGTGGCAAAACCGGTTTCGAGTTTTCTTTGCCATATTCCCAACATAGCCCTCGATTCACGTGAATACGTAAATCGAGAAACTGCAGAACATCATCTTCCGGTTTTTCCACTGTAAACTTTAACTCTGGAGCCGTTGACCTTATCACACCTTCCATGGTTTCTGCTAGACCTTCCGTAAACGTGCATATTAAGATGTCATCTACATATCTTCGCACTATTGCCGTACCCGGGGACAACTCCTGTAGATTTTCGTGCACGGCCCGATCCAAAGAGTTCAAGTAAACTTCTGCTAAAATTGGTGCGACTGACGACCCTATACACACACCTTCTTTTTGTATATACTTTCTTCCTTCGTACTCTACTACCGTTGACTTCAGATAAAACTCCAAAATTGTTAAGAAACTTTCTACCGATATGCCTGAGCCCGATTGGAACTTAACGAGATTCAGCTCCAATGCCTCCCTCACTCTCTGCATTAACCGGGTATTTTCTAGGGAATAATACAAGTCCTTAATGTCCATTGATAGCACTGAACAACGCCTCCCATGATGAATCTCCAAACTGTCAATCAATTCATTTGAATTTCTAAGTGATAATGAATTTTCTAAGCATGCATAACCCAACCCCTTTTGTAGAAACTTTGATACCACTTTCTGCCATGTCCCACTCTCATTGATGACCACACGAAGGGGCATTTCAGGCTTATGGTCTTTTAGAAAAACTTGATGCCTAATGTTGGATTCATTGCACTTGTGATACATTTCGCTACATCCTTCAATTCATCCTCATTCAGTACTGCACAGATATTTCTTTTCAACTTTCCAATGTTCCCTACCCATTCCGAAAACAAGGTATCCATTGCCGTTTATGTTTTTTTCTTTGTGTGGTTCTTAGGTGTTTAGCCCAACTACCGTTTCAATGTGTGCGTTTTTTTTTTATGTGGAGAGGGCGAAGGATGATTCAGAAGTGTGAACTGATCCTTTTGTTTAAGTTTGAAGGTCAATGGATGTTGCCTTATCGCATCGACCTGTAAAGGTTGTCAACGTTTTTGCATTGTGTGGTGAAGACTGTGGCACTTGAACTGTTTAGACTTCGTACCTTTTTCGTTTTGTGTTGGTGGAAATGACCTTGAGATTGTGACTATATAAGGAGGTGGACTAAATAAACCAGTTAGCTGAGTTTGAGACGTCGTCCTGTCTATTTGCTTTCCCTTCTACGTTTTGATGTTTCTTCTCTACCCCAGTCTCAGGTTAATTCAACATGGTTGCCTAAGTATGGTGATAACTCACTCTGCTGGCTCTAAGCATCCTAGGAATACCTAAATCATGGCGAAATGCGGTCGATTTTCGTAATGAAAATAAGCAATCAACGATAGAAACACACCGAGGTCATCTCCGGCGATGGGTGGAGCATGTTCCGAAACCAGGACCACTGTCAATCAATAGCAAGCGAAGGATCCTCGCGCCTCCGACCGGTGGAACCGTCTGGAATGCGCGCGGACTACGATTGAACCCAGCGAGTGCGCGTTCGAGCGCTTGAGAGCTGACGACCTGACACATTACTTCCGTGGAAGACAAAAACAACAATAACAACAACCATTGTTTGCTGTTTTTGAGACTATTATTGCAGTATTATGTTCCCTCTCCGTGAAAAATTAAAATTTTTCGGCTACTCTTATTTGCTTCTATCATCTACAAAAGCCTACACATTTTGTAATACCAGCGTTTGCAATCTCAACGAGATGTCGCGTTTTCATTGGTCACATGTCGTCCTGGCTTAAGCGTGATGCTCCTCCCATCGCCGGAGATAATTCTGATCTTTGATTGCTTTTTTTAATAGGGAAATCGGTCGCGCATCGTTATGTATTTATGGATTTCTAGGATGCTTAGAGTCCGGAAAGTGAGTTATCGCCATGTTTAGGCGATCTCAGAGACCTCCTCAGGTCACCTTTAAGCTGTCCGAGATTGTATATTATAGACCGACACGCTGTTTATAAACAAGCCCGCGTTTGCCCACACTCAGGTATGGGCACTGCGCGTGCGCAGAAAGTAACTCGCGTGAAGTGAAGCGTCTGCGCATGCGCAGTGCCGTCGACAGCGCCACCGCAGCTGCGTGACGTCACTGCCGCGTGCTGCTCTATATAGCCACTTGCAGCTCAAAAAACGCAGTTCATGGTTTAATATGTTAATAGACCTATTGCTAAATTACCCAAGCATCAAGGAAAATGTAGGGGTTAGTGCTCCACGCGCCGCACGTGCTGGCATCAGCAGTAGTAACTTTTTTAAAGCAAATGCCTAAAACAAATCGCATCTTGCACTCGCGTTTGTCAATGCTTTATCAAATACTTTACTAGGGAGAATACATTCCACTCCTCTCAAATACAATGGCCTCGGCGCGGACAGGTTCTCTGGGCTTGGCGAGAGCCATCTATCGTCGGGGAGGTCTCGGCGGTAAATGATAATGATGACGATGGTTGTTCTACATACCAAATTCATTGTTGTGGAAATGCTCGAGACACGTGCCGCGCGCCACTTCTATACTTCGTTTCACCTTATCTTGTACCGCAGCGAAGGCTAGAAGCGCGAGCTCATAGCGTTGGCAGCTGCCCTTGGTGCACGAGAGCGTGTGCCGCCGAGATGTGCTTTAGAGCAAGGAGCCTCGCGCTTGTAGCCTTTCCTGCGGTACAACACAAGCTGAAACAGAGTATAGTGGTCGCGGCACGTGCATCGACGCTGTGCCGCCATGATCTTCCCAAGGGTTGCACGTTGCGCGTGCCTCGTGCATCGACGCACCTTGCGCTACTTTTGAAACATGAAGGGGCTTTAGGTGGAATCGGAGACGACACCGCCGCGGCCGCCGCGAACATCCACGTGCACATGCGCGTGGACTGGCGCGGACCTCCACTCCGTCAGGGCTGGATTCGGCGCTGTAGGCGTTCTGTCTAATGCAAATGAGCGGAGTGGAATGTATTCCGGGCTTTATTTTGGTTATTTACTTCGGAATCTTTCATACGGGGAAGGTGCGTGCGCGTGTGGCGCGTGGAACACCAATCCCTGCATTCTGCTTGATGCTTGGGAAATTTAGGGTGCCTTCATGTGCGCTTTGCTTGGGGTGATGGCATCTGGCCATTTTGTTCCGAACGCTTGTTTTTATGTTTTGTTTTGAAGCGCGTGAAAGAGCGCGTCCCCGCACGCGCTCGTAGCGCTGGACTGTGCTGGGGCGACATTTTGTTTCCTGCGATTTCTTTCTATCTTCCCCGTGAGCGCTTGCTGTCGGCATCGGGTACTATACTTCAGTTTCAGCTTAAGTCCAGCTGCAGCCGATGCTACAAGCGCGAGCGTGTGGCCCTGAACAGTGCCTGTCTGCACGAGCGCGCGTGCTTGGCAGGGGCGCTGGAAAGCCCGAAGCTCGCGCGTGTAGCATCGGCTGCCTCTGGACCCGCGGCGAAACAGCGACAGAAACGATGGCATCACACTAAACAGAAAGACATTAGCCGGGCGCCTTCATGCCGCTCGCCGGGGTGATGACATCTGGCCATTTTGTTTCTAACGTTTATTTTTATTTTTGTTCTCAAGCGCGTGAAAGAGCGTGTCCCTGCACGCGCTCGTGGCGTTGACTGTGCTACAGCGACATTTTGTTTCCTGCGATTTCTTTGTATTTTTCCTGTGAGCGCGTGCTGTCGGCATCGGGTACCACAAACGATGGCATCACCCTAAACAGAGGGACATCGAGGCACTTTAACTGAGGCACTCTAAGGAAATTTAGCAATAGGTATATTTATGCTATACTTGCTTCTGTGGTCGTTTCTTTGGAGATCCTATCGGCTGATGCTGCTATCCAATCATCCCATCTTCAGCGATGATGGGATGATTAGGATTCGCTACGCGTTTTCCTTTTTTTAGGCTCTCAGTGATTAAAAATTCTGACGGCCCCCCCCCCCCCCCCCCTTTCTCAAAGCAAACCACACGGGCGGTGACGTGCAAACACTACCCCATTGTCTAATGGTCCACAGCTACAGGTTTCCTGCATGTTCTGCACTCTTTTGTGGGTTTAGGTTTTCTTTTCGGGCTGTATCGACAGGGACTAAAGTGCAGATGTGAGGGTTTAAAATGTATTTTTTGCTTACTTCCGACACTTGAATTGAATTGAAGTCTATTTGGATTCTCGGGGGTCAAGTCCGGTAGGGAGGAGGCGACGTTTAGACGTTGAATGGTGATTTAAATCACTTTTACGATATAGGGCAAATAATTTGACACAAACGATTTCTTGGCTGCGTTAATTTACCAACTCCTTTGCATTTTCTGGGTGCGGGTATGATTAACAAGGATCTGGCCACAAAAAAAAAACCCAAAAAACTCACAAATAAAAATTAAACAGGAATCAAAGCCAAGTGCAGCAGCAGTTAAAACGGTTAGCTTAAAGGTCGACGTACACTTCGCGCTTTCCACTTTGGCGCCTCCTCCTCTCCTATTCGCGACTCCAGCGGAAATCGACGCCGCGTAGCGGCGACGCCGAGAAGCGCAGAGAGGAGGTCGTTTCTGACTTGTCGTTCGCTATCGCTGCTTGGTTCTCGTATAGGTAGCATAGAAACAAACATCGTTCCCAGTAATTATTTTTATTCTTCCGCCGTGTCATTCCTACGTACTGACTAGAAGAAGGTTTCTACCTTCGAAAATCGCTTTGCTTTCATATGTAACACCGGTTTTACGCTGTGAAAAGTGCAAGACACTTTTATGGTGGTCCGCGTGTTGAACGACGAAAACGACCTCCTCTCGTCCGCCATTTTGCCTGACCGGCGCGCCCCCTATAGTTCGCTGGAGTCGCGAATATCCTCTCCACTTTTAACCTTGCCCCAACTTGGCTTCCATCGCGGGTTAGGGAGAGGGAGCGCCGAGAGGATTGCCTTCCCCCGCAGAATACCGAAGTTGTACGTCGTGCTTTAAAATGGGCCACCCTTTTCGGAGTCGCAGTGAGGGACGGCAAGTGTATCATTGGGGCGCGTGTTAATCCACCCGGCCCCTCCCACTCATGCTGCTTCGCGGTGACTGTCTGCGGATGGCTCATTAAAAATATTAGTCCAGCTGGTCCACGCGCGTGGACCGCGTGGACCAGACGACCTTTCGGCGTCCACCCGGCAGCCCAAGCCCCGCTGTTCCTCATTGAACCTTCGAAAAAGGGGTCCCGCTTCAGAGCAACCCGGGGTTTCTCGTAAGTTCCAAAGTTCCTCTTTGGTATAAGGCCATATTCACTGACAGAAGTGAGAAAGGCAGGGCGCGTTTTGGAACGGCCGGCCTCCATGCCTCCTGCCGTGCTTTTGCTCCAGCGCGCGCTCGATGAGCATTGGACACCGAAGCATTGTCGAAGGTAGGAAGTTCGCGCTGAAGGCGGGACCACCGGCGCTTCCAGCCGTTCTCACCTTGCCAGTGACTATAGTATGTGTGATATTGTGAACGAGGAATGTCAGCTTACACACATCGATCCGTGGACGCCGAAAGCAAGACGCATTCTAAGTTGTTCTTTAAGGTTGTTAAGACATTTTCCAGAACAAGGAATTAAACTTAAGAATATTCTTTCCTATTCTTCGAATGAGGAAGATGTGTCAATCTTTTTCCCATTTGGAACGTTACTTTTTTCCTTTTTTTGCTCTCTCGTAGGGTGTGGACTGAACTTCCATAGCAGATGCGCTGGCAAGATGGTCAGCAACTGCAACGGTGCACTCTCGTTTGTAGTACTCCATTTTGATTTTTAAAGTTAAGATTGATTTTGCCCATACGCATTTGGTTGTGTCGCATGTGCTTCTATCTCTTGTAATTGACGATGACGACGGAAATGTTGTTTATTCACACGAAGAAGTGTACACCCTCGGTTGGCTAATGACATCCGAGCTGGAGGACAAGAAAAGGAATGGACGAAAAGATGGGTGACTATATATGTATGCACTGAGTGAGAATGGCCCCTCGCACGTAAAAAAACAGAAAGTCCAGGATCTGCCTGCTGCTGTAGGGACGTTCAAGGAGCAGAGTCACTGTCCACTCGGTGGACCTTATAATAATATAATAATAACTTTATTTTCCAAATGGATTGGAGGGACAGAAGGGAAAAGCCTCCGGTGGAGGCTTGACGAACCCAGCCCTAATGCGATAACAAGCGCAACGCTAGCACAAAAAAGAAAAAGAGAAGCTGCACACACGCATATACATAAGAGAGACAAAAAACTTCATCAGAATTATTATAAACACTACACAGTAGACACTGTCTTTAGCCTCCCAAATAACCCAATACAGTCTCAAACAAACAAGTAGATAATAGGTAACATAGTAGGCATCGATGAAGAATCACAAGCGCAAATAGAAAAGAACGCAAATCTTAGTTGATATGGAGTCTATACAAATTTCGTTTCTGGCGAGGTAGCGAGCAATTTAGGTATAGTGTAACGTAAAGTTTGTGTACCATAGTTTGTCTTACAGCTTGCAATCCCTCCAATATTCCATGTGTCGGGTTAAATAGACGTGATCGTTCTGGGCACTAACCTTGATAAGCCTGACAAGAAGCGTATTTTTTTGTTCTCGAGTTTAAGCTGATGTATAATCTATAGTCATAGAGGTGACATATTTTTAGCATTCTGAACTTTCGAAACAAACCCTCACTATGGTAATCATAAGGTACATTACAAATAATTAAATGAGCTCGTTTTTTGCAATAAATATAGTTTCTGTAAAATTTGTGAACGTCATGTTACTCCAAACGAGGCTACAGTAATTTAAATGGGACTGAACTGAGTGCGTACTCCGGGGACACGGTACCAAGGGGGAGATTTCTGAATAATAAAGAAGTTTTGAGCAGCCTGGGTCGAGGGGCGTAGCATAGGCCCGGCGACCGACATTGTGGTTATCAGTGCACTGTCGTCTGTATCCCCAGAAGGTGGGCCTGTAGAATAGAGAGT
>JAZHYW010046336.1:0-49708 GCA_037355805.1 Ixodes ricinus | reverse complement strand
AATGTGGCTCGAAGCCATGAGTTTGTTCACGGCACGTCGTAGCCTCTATTTCTATTGTAATGTTTGTTTTTCTATTTGTGCTGTTCGCGCACGGCTTCAATTGCCGTCTTGAACTAATCTCTTTAGAGCGGATATTCACTCAGCTGGAAGTGATGCTTCACAGGCAGAGAAATCGCTTTGTCGATCAACTTGAATGCAGTCAAGCCGCGACTTCCGGCAGGTGTTAAGGCCCGTTCCCATACTTGCGACAGTCGCTGGAGCGACCAGCAACTAGCGACAGGTTTTCGGTCGCGGAGCGACAAAACAGGTCGGTAGGACGATCGGTTTTGGGCGGTCGCTCCCTGACGCAATTTCTCAAGTCGCAAAAACGAGTCGCTGGACGGCGGAGCCAATCACAGTCTCGTCGGATAGTGATGCGTGCGTTTGTTTACATCCGGCACTGCTTCCCGCGGGAAATAGCGACGCGCGCACGGCGGCGGTAACTGGCATGGAGTTCTCCGCGGACTTCTTATTAATGCTGTCAAAGGCTATCCGTTTCTTTACAATAACCGGCACCCCGACCGGAAGGATCGTGACAAAAAGCTGAAGCCCTGGAACGAGACCGGCGACATTTTCGGCATGGCAGGTGTGTACAATATCACGTTCCGAAGCAGATTTAAGTTTTATTTTTGTTTTCCTGCCGGCACCTTTGATCAGAAAAACCGTTCAGCCGGCTCGGGAAGGTGTTGATTATTATCCGTAAGAGGGCAGCGAGCCTGGCGACTCGTCAGTCGCTCAATCAGATGTGAACACTGGTGGTCGCCAGTCGCTTGTCGCTCCAGCGACTATCCCAAGTCGCAAGTGTGAACGGGCCCTAGTGTACGAAGCTGCGCCGTGGCGAGCTCGAAAAATTGGGCGCTCATCCCAGCGCGCCACTTGGAGGGCAGTTTCTGCAGGAACCGTAGTATATTTAAACAGCAAAATAAAAAATATGCTTTTTTTGTTCTTATTTTTACTTGTTGTTTGTTTTTTTCTTTAATGCTAAAATTTTTATTGTAAATATTCGTACTTTCCGTCTATAATTTCGCAGCACTGTTCAGTTCTTTCCCCAGAGCGCAATCGCTTTCGGGGACCGACAGTCACATTGGCCACTGTACGATAATAGGAGCTTACCGTTCAGACCAGCGTTCCAACATGACTACCCGCACGTCGATCGACTGCACCTAATTCCTCAATGATCTTAAACTCTTCAATCTAAAGCAGAATGTCAACCTGGGACACCCCGCCCCTCTGATCAGGGCCCGACCAGCGGCATCAATGCCCGACAGTTTACGTCATCTCATCTTGTTGTTACACCACTGACACGCGAACACAGGGTCACATCGGCGATAATTCCAGTCTTCGGTTCACAACGCACAACACCGCCATCACGATGTTGCTGATATGTTGCTGACACGCAGAACAGAACCACGTTGAACGCCGGTTGGCACTCGGCATTCGGAGAAACAGAACCGAACTCAGCACAGAAGGCACCCAGGCACCCGGCTGCAAAACTTGCCTGTCTTGGACGCGGTTTCCGCGCATTCCATAACATCGTCAACGTTTCGCGTGGGTTACGCAATCCTGAGACGGCTGGCCACAGTGAACTAGAATAGAAGTAGTGGAAAAATAGCCGGCTATCCAGGTGAGGCGCTTCGTGTAGAACCCACCAGGTAGCGCTGGTGTTGCGATTCCGGAGCACTCCTGCCAGCGAAGTTCGCGCCAAGCTGTAGCTGTTTTTGATCTTAGCGGTTCAATAGTGTGGCCTCATGCATGCTTTATGGGTGTTTCAACGTCTATGAATTAATGTTTAATGCTTACTTGGGCAATGTAGTGAAAACCGGGGTAACCAGTCTTGCATGCTGGCGCGTAGCGGTGTGGATCCGTCTTCTTTCTCTTCGTTTTCACTTGCTTAGCGACAAGACTCGAACCAATGTAATCACAATGCCAAGCCCTTGACATTCACGAAAACAAATCGCGAAAACGACCACAGACACCACAGGAACCATCTGAGAACGTACGCGACGCCATATCCCATGTTACAGTAGCCAAGTCCTCCGGATTTCGACAACAGCGCCACTCGCGGCAGTCTACACTTCTGGCTTCACACAGCCAATGGGTCGGCGCCGACGCTTTTTCCACTACCCCATATATTCTAGTTCACTGTAGCAAGCAGGCATCTCAGCCCAGTGTACGTAGCGCTGCTGGCACTGCTCCGGAACTTCGCTGTTTCTAGCGGCTTCGTTTAGCTCGTTTGATAAAATTAGTGGTAAAAATGTCAATGCAACCGAAATGTTCTGCACGTTTGGACTAGAAGACGGAATTACAGGCGGCCTTCGCTGCCGCTGATGCTCAATCGACTCAACAACATTTATTAAACGACGTGTGCGACGTACTCGAAAAAACGAAACCGAAAGAAGATGAGTCGGAGGCGAGCTTTCTCCCGTCTGCCTGGAGAAGGAGGAAAACGTCTCGTTCCTCCCCTTCTTCTCGTGTCCGCTTGGGGGCGCGTCAGTAGAAGGGAGGAAGACGACTGCCGCTGCTACCTTTTTCCTCCATTTTTTCTTAGAGTTCACCCACTCGATCTGAGGCTGCTCGAAACTCCTTTCTTGATCGAAATCTCCCCCTTGGTACCTTGTCCCCGGAGTACCATACTCCGAAGCTATCGCAGTGAACCCCCTGCCCTGAACGTCCCGACCGCCGCAGTCAGATGCTGGACCTTCTGCTTTTTTACGTGCGAGGGCCAATCTCACTCGATGCATCCGTATATAGTCACCCATCTTTTCGTCCATTCCTTTTCCCGCCCCTCCAGCTCGGATGTCGTTGCTTCAAGAGAACCGGAGCGTGTACCTTCTTCGTGTGAATAAACAACGTTTCCGTCGTCATCGTCAATTACAAGAGATGAAACACATTCGACACAACGAAATGCATATATGCAAATCAACCTTAACTTTCCAAATTCCAAAGGGAGTACTACAAGCGAGGTGCACCGTTGCGGTTGCTGACCATCTTGCCAGCGCATCTGATGTGGAAGTTCAGTCGACACCCTACGCGAGAGCAAAAAAAAAATGTAACGTTTCAAATTGGAAAAAAAGATAAACAGATCTTCCTCATTCGAACAATAGGAAAGAATATTCTTAAGTTTAATTCCTTGTTCGGAAAAATGTCTTGAAAGCCTTAAAATATTAAAAGACACTTTAGAATGTCCTTTGCTTTTGGCGTCCACGAACCGATGCGTGTAAACTGACAGTCTGGTTCACAATATTACACGCATAGTCATTGGCAAGGTGGAACGGCAGGAAGGACGCCGGTTCTCCCGCCTTCAGCGCGAACTTCCTACCTTCGACAAAGCTTCGCGTCCCGTGCTCCTCGAGCGCGCGTGGAGCAAAAGCACGGCGGAAGGCATGGAGACCGTGCTGGAGGCCGGCCGTTCCAAGGATACGCCCTTCCTTTCACACTCTGTCAGTGACTTATATAAAAGAGGAACCTTATATAAAAGGAACTTTGGAACTCAAGAACAACCCCGGGTTGCTCTTAAGCGGAGACCCGTTTTCGGAGGTGTAATGAAGGACAGCGGGGCGCCGCAAAGCGGCGTGTACGAGTGGACCAAGTGGGATAGATATTTGTTTTAATGGCATGAGCATCCGCAGACGGTCACCGCGAAGCGGCATAATCGGAGGGGCCGGGTAGGTTAACACGCGCCCCAGTGATACACTCGCCGTCCCTCACTGCGCCTCTGAAAAGGGTGACCCTTTTAATGGCCGTCGTACAATGATTGAATATAGGCGTATCTTAAAGGGATACTTCAACGAAATTTGAAATATTCCCGTCGTGTTCAAAAATAGGTTGAATCTGATCCACAATATCCGTAAATGACAATCGCACGTTTGTATTTTGAGCCTGATGGCTGTATTTTTCGTTATAAACGGCCCACTCTGGCAAGCGCTCGAGAAGGCCCAGCGGAGACCACGTGACATCCAACGCAATCGTGACGTAGGTCGTCTCGGGACGAGCAAAGCTACGGCGAGGCGGACGTCGAGAGGATGGCCTGGTTTAAGTCACGCTTGAAGAAGGAGAGTTCCCCTCCGACCAGCCATCGAAGCGGCTGCTTTTGTACGAATTTTCAGTGACGGGTTAATCTTCTATAATCTTGTAGGGGGACAATAGCCACTTCTGCAACACACAAAAGGCATTCTCAGAAGAGGAGGGTTCTCCTTCCCCTCTTCTCTGTCGTGGCCGGAGGCGTGAACTAAAGGCCCGTTCACACTCTTGCGACCGAGTACGACCGAGTGAGACCAGACCGGTTGTAAGCCTCTTGCGATCTCTCAAGGACTAGTCGCCAGCAAGCGCATCCGGTCTAAGAGATCGTAGAGGCTAAACCGTTCTGATCTCTCTCGGTCGTACTTGGTCGCAAGAGTGTGAACGGGCCTTCACCGTCACTAGCTGTCAAGGTTCCTAGACGGGCATTACAAGCGAGGCGTTAGCGACATCCATCAGGTGCTCTTTGCTAATCGTTTAATTCATTTTAAAATTCCTTTTCGATACTTTTTTAACAAGATATTGGTATGTTCGATGTGATACTGCTCCTTTGAACACATATAGACCAAAAAATGAGCGCCGAAATTTCGTTGTAGTATCCCTTCAATACCGTCGCAACCCGGTATTCTGCGGTGATCCCTTAGTGTTCCCCTCTCCTAACCCGTAGGAAGCCAAGTTGGGGCAAGGTAAAAAGTGGAGAGGATATAGGAAAGGAGGAGGCGCCAAATTGGAAAGCGTGAAGTGAACGTCGGCCTCTAAGCTAACATTTTTAACTGTTGCTGCACTTGGCTTTGATTCCTGTTTTATTTTCATTTGTGACTTTTTTGTAGTTGTGGCCAGATCCTTGTTAATCATGTAGAAAATGCAAGGAAGTTGGTAAATTAACGCAGCTTCTGCAAGAAATTGTTTGTGTCAAATTATTTGCCCTATATCGTAAAAGTGATTTGAAATACATTCACCGTTCTAAACGTCACCTCCCCTACCGGACTTGACCCCGAGAATCCAGATAGACTTCAACCCTATTCAAGTGTGGGAGAGTACACAAAAAATATATATTCTAAAATACTCACATCTGTCTAGTCCCTGATAGAGCCCGAAAGCATAAACCACTAAGGTTGCAGAACGTAGGAAACCTGTAGCTGTGGACCGTTAGCGAGTGTGGTAGTGTCATGACGTCGCCGCCCGTGTGGTTTGCTTTGAGAAATGGGGAGGGGGGGGAGCCGTCAGTATGTATAATTGCTGCGAACTTAAAAAAGCAAAACGTGGTGAATCCCACTCGAAGCCATCATCGCTGAAGAGTCAATCAGATGGCAGCATCAGCCGAGGATCTCCAAAGAAACAACCTCGAAGCAAGTAGCATAAAATATACCTATTGCTAAATTTCCCAAGCATCAAGTGAGAATGGAGGGATTGGTGTTCCACGCGCCACACGCACGCCGTCCTTGTATAAAAGGTTCCGAAGTAAATAACCAAAATAAAGCGTTTACAAACGCGCGTGCAAGATCCAATTTGTTTGAGGCATTTCTTTACACCCGATTCACACGGCAGCGCGAAAGGTATACCTTTGGCACAGAGTACCTGTAGTAAAGGGAGCCGGTGACCTAATCACACGGCGCATAAGGGTATCTTTCGCTAAGGGAGGTCCTGTGTTAAACGGAGCTCGCCAACATGCCTTTACAGCTACAGGGAGTAGCCTCAGACCCGCGAACTCAAAATAAAAGTCAGATATACAAAAAATATATCCTGTTCAATGCATTATAACAGATTGAATATATATAAGTAGCAAATTGATAAATGATTGTAAACACAAATGTGATGGAATAATACATTAACGAGGAATGCATCCCCAGCATATCAGGTAGCAGCGGCGGCACGTGGAAAGCATGGTCTCCTACAAACCCGAACGCGATGGACCCATGGGATGGACCGCTTCGAGCTCTTCTTCGAGGCTGTCAGACGAGCGCGCTCAGCTCTCCCGCCCAGGACCCTTTATCCTCGTCGTCGTCCATCCCTTTCGATGGCGTGACTGGCGTAACCTTTAGATTCCGACATGGTTCGTTTCTGCCGGGCACTATTTAGCTACTTCCCAGCGAGAACTTCGCGGAAAAATGAAGCTGCTAGAACCGAAAAAGGTCGCCCACCTCACAATGGAAACTCGTAAACGCAGAAGATTTAAGGCCGCAGCGTGGCCAGACGGGTCGGACATTTTAAACTACGACTCGTTTAGGTGCGCCCTAGACTTAGAAAAAAAAATAAAGTGCCGCGTAAGCAATTACAAATAATATTTAGGTTTAAAATGTGATATTTCACAAACAATACTCAAAAACTGCCTGTCAAACCGATTTCCAGGAATATTTGTTTATCACGTGCTCCTCTCCCGGCTTAGCTGGAATCAAGAGCAGGAATGCAATCAGCATCAACTTAAAGTGCTCTGTTTATTTAGCGTGTGATCAAGAACGCCGTTTACGACAGGTACCTTCAGCTAAGGTATTTAAGCTAAAGGTACCTTTACGCGTGTCCGAGTGAATTGTATTAGAAAAGTTACTGCTGCTGAGGCCAGCACATTATCGGAGGTGGAACACCAATCCCTGCCTTCTCCTTGATGCTTGGGTAATACAGCAATTGGTCGATACCATATCAAACCAAGATCTGCATTTCTTCAGCTGCTAGTGACTATATATAGTCTCGGACAGCTTAAAGGTGACCTGAGGAGTTTTTGAGATCGCCTAAACATGGCTGTTACTCACTTTCCGGGCTCTAGCATCCTATAGAATTCATAAATACTAACGATGCACGGCCGATTTCCCTATTAAAAAAAAGCAATCAAATATCGGAATTATATCCGGCGATGGGAGGAGCATTGCGCTTCAGCCACGACGACATGTGACCAATGAAAACGCGACATCTGGTTGAGATTGCAAACACTGGTATTACAAAATGTGCGCTTTTGTAGATGATAGAAGCAAGTAAAGTACCTGAAGATTTTTAAGTTTTCCCGGAAAGGGAAAATAATACTGAATAATCGTCTCAAAAACAGCAAACTATGGTTGTTGTTGTTGTTTTGTCTTCCGTTCAGCTTCAGGCGCTCGAACGCGGCAGCTCGCTAACGTTCAATCGTAGTGCTGCGCATTCGAGATATCACTCTAGCGGTTCCACCGGTCGGAGGCGCGAGGATCCATCGGTGGCTACTGACTGACAGTGGTCCTGGTTTCGGAACATGCTCCACCCATCGCCGGAGATGAAATCGGTGTGTTTCTATCGTTGATTGCTTATTTTCATTACGAAAATCGGCCGCATTTCGTCATGATTTGGGTATTTCGCAGGATGCTGAGAGCCAGCAGAGGAGTTATCCCCATATTTAGGCGATCTCAGTAACCTTTTTGGGACAACTTTCAGAAACGCAAGGGCGTCCATGGCTTCTTGTGTTAATTTAGGCTACTCGCTTCGTTGATTCGCTGTTCGAGGGTTCTTGTCGCTGCGCGCAATATGATTAAGTGCGAAGCGATAATGAGATGCTCAGGAGTCGGGACTCACCTCGCTCTGCATTTCTTGAGCTGTGAGAGATTTTAGTAAAACAGACGATATCGGATTCGCGAATACGATTGCTGGCCAAATCAAACTAGACATCTTAAGGCTGGTTCTCCGCTTCCGAGTGCTTACGACCCCCTGTGTGCCTTAAAAATTCTTAAAATCTCTCGAACATACTGGCGCCATCTATCGGGTATAGGCTGTAAAACACTTTCAGCTTTCGCAAGTCTTTTTCCTGCGCATCATTTTTGTATTGTTTGAGCAACTTTTGTTAATATTATAAACGACAATTTTTCATAGATAGTACGTACATTTGATATCGCTAATGCTGCAAAACCATCGCTTTGGTGAAATGCAGTTCCAGGGTCACCTCATAGATGGCGCAAGCGTGCCAGTGTGAGGTCCTCTCGTTGCAAAAAGGTCATGAAGAGCTTGGTCCTAGGCAAACGGAAGTCTGTGAACGGGTCTTTAGTTGAGAAGAAACAAAGCAGCCTTCGTTTTATTACATAGAAAGGGGATGGCCTCACCTAAGACGACGACCTCCAACACAGTGCCCTCCGTTACCTTGGAAGCCGCCGTGAGAGGTAGGAGGACGTTGCCGCTTTCGTAGTCGTGCAGAAATAACAGCAGGCGTTCATTCAGTCGATTCAGACCGGTGCTCCGGGGACTGCAAAGTGGCAGAGTTTATAATAGGGTATTCAAGAACGTTGCTAATTCTAGAACTTTTTGAAGGAGCGTTGATTTCAGTTGGCAGGCTTACCCCTACATTGATCGGCAACAATTCACAATGGACCGCCGGATGAAAAATAATGTAGCTCCTTTTCAACGTAAGCAACTCCGCGTAAATATTTGCGTTGGATCAATCTGTGAATCCCCAGTAAGAAACTAAGCAGTTTTTTTTTGTATATGTTCATGCTTTTGTTACGTTGAAATCGAGTTTTTGTGACTGTTGTAAAAGCAGTAAACGAATAAAGAGAAACTGAGAATTTACGTTATCATTACTAGCCGCCGTTGCTGCTTTTGTTTCGTTTTGTGTTCATATAAATACTATTTTTTATGTGTTCACACCTTTGTCTCGCAATATTGTTGCCCAGGTATAGTGAAAAAACATGAATTGAGAAGAAATAAAATTACGGAAATCTTTGACCCAGAGGCCGACAGGACACAGATTCGATCTCCGTTAGATATGGAAATCATGCTGGATTAAGCAGTGTGCCCCGCTAGAAATAAAAGTAGCTAATGGTGAGGCAAAAGCCGTTTTGTGACAGTACAAAGGAATTAAAAACAAAATTCACGGTCTGCACAGAGTATTCAATTCTATTTCGATATACTTTCAAACTGTGTCCAAATGAGTTTCCCCAGACCACACCCCAAAGTAGTCTGGGAGTTTCCCCAGACTATACACCGACACGCGGGCTTGACGTCACGGAGCTGCGGCGGCGCTGCGATCGCGCCGGAGCCCGGGGTGTGTGGCAGGGTGTGGGCAAAGGGCGCACGTTTCGCATGGGCGTCATAGCATTTCAGCATGCCGCGAAGCTGTGTTGCTGTTAATTGCACCGAAATGTACAAGAAAAGTAGCGGAGTGAGTTTCCACAAGTTCCCGGCAGACTCTGAAAGGCATAGAAGGTGGATAATATCCGTGGATCGAAAAGAATCGTCGCCTCGCGCGAACGACCGTTTGTGCGGCAAACACTTTCTTGAAGGCAAGTGCGGCTTCCATTTCAATCTCCGTCCCGAGGCTTGCTTATGTGCAGGGAAAGCGTTGCCTGATCAAGACCACCGGATTTTGTTCCCATGTGTGTTCGCGCACAAAGCATCGGCCAAGCGCTCGTCGGAGGCTCGCTACGCCCGTGCTACCCAGCAGAAGAGGATCGGCGACAGAACGGCAGTGTTATAGGCGTTACCGGAGAAAAGTAACGAAGTACGTTACTCGTTACTTGCAAATAAAAGCAACGCGTTACCGAGCTACGTTGCCTAAAAATAAAGGAACCCTTTACCGCTACCGATAAAAAGTAACGCACGTTACTTCTGCGTTACTTTTTTTAAATTAAGATTTAGCACATTTTACGGTTTTGACGATACATGTCATATATCAAGAAACATTATGTTCGTGCAGAAACTGAACATAATTACTTTATCACGTTTTACGGTTTCACCTAAATACTCATGAGAAAAAACGCCAAGAAAAACCTGACTTGACGCCTAAAACACGGAAAAAATTGAAGTGTAATTTCTTTAAGACTTGGGAAGGAGTAACGAGTAACGTAACTACGTTACTTGAAGTAGTAACGTAAGTACGTTACCCGTTACTGTGTCGAAAACGTAACGAGTAGGTTACTACGTTATTAAAAAAGTAACGCGTTACCGGCAACGCCGTTACTTGTAACGTGTTACCGCCAAGACTGCAGAAAGGACAAAGCGTTACTGCTTGTCATGCCTTGTGGTCATGAGGGTAGGAAAAATATCATACCTTGACTTGAAGACGCTGTGTGTATTTAATCAATTAATGAATACACACACTTCCGCAGACCCACAGACTGCTGATCTGACGGCAGTGCGGAAACCGACTCGAAGTAATCGTAGGCCTCGAGAGACTTGTACGCCTGCACCGTGTCGGCCGTGAACTGGCTTGGCGAAAAAACTAAATAAACGACGACATGAGCCGTCGACTTCGGTGGCAGCAACTTTACGACGGAAGTCCAGCAGGCCTTGTTTACGGCATACGGATCGTCGAAGGCAACGCCGTCACCGCACGAGTTTGTTTCGATACCGCTGCCGTTCAGGCCCGGGCAGCGAGCTCAAATAGTCGGGCATAGGATATGACATACGTTCTCAGGAAATACGACGCACAAATAAAGATACAAGCGTCCCTACAACGACAACAACGAGCGCACGCCATAGAACGCAACGGCGAAAACGCGGAGAGCCGGGCTGCTCTGCTCCACATCAGCTACCGCGCATGCGGCGCTCTAACTCCCCCCCCCCCCCCACACACACACAAAAAAAAAAAACGTCATCTTAAGTGTGGTTTTTTAGCACCCCCTAGCTCGCCACGCTAGCCCTCGGCTCCGCCAAGACGGGGCACGGCTCCGCAAGACGCCCCCGTCTTGCGGAGCCGTGTCCCTGCCTGGCGGAGTGACAAGGTGTCGCAGCAGATCCCGTGTGCGTTTCATGTACACTTTGTCCTGGCACGAAAAACTTAGCAAGTATTCGCAAAATTTAGCAGAAACTATTACTCACTAGCTTCAGAAGGAATCATATATACTGCCTTTAGATTAGTGTCACCTTGCGCCATCTCACATGACGTCACAGTTTTCTCGCTAGCGGAGAAATTTTCCCTTTAACTTTAGCGGGCAATCACAATGTCACTCGGTTATGACGTCGCGGTGTCATTTATCGGGGAAGTTTCATCGATACATTTAGCGGAAAATTTTACTTGCGATATCCAGAAGGGGAAATGTATCCGCCCTATTTAGTGGGAGTATAGTGCCAAGTGAGGTCATCGTGCCACGAAGAGCCTCACATGTGTCACGTCAAAATATCACATCAACACAGCCCGCTAAATGTAAACACGGCAGTGAAACTGTGTGCAGCAGCTCGAGCACGTTACTCGAAAAACGTAATCGATTGCAATTACAATTACTCTTGCTTTAAAATAATTCAATTAGATAATTCGATTAGTTGAGACGAAAAAGGGTTGACTGTTAAGTAAAAAAGTTACCGTTACTTTTCTCGTTATTGAGGTTTTCAAAAAGACAAATTTTTTCTACCGGTTTGAAAAACGGGCCTTTCCTACTGTCCTAGTCGAATTAGAATTACCGAAGTACGAGCTACTTATCTTCTCAATCCACCGATTTCGGTCGACCATCCTCCTGTCAAAGACATGGTCCAGGGATTCCGTGGTGAGAAACTTGTGGACACAAATGACACAATCTAAAGAGGGAGGGTAAATAGTAATTGTTGTGATTCATATAGTACCTCCAAATGTAGTCATAATATCCTCGTGATTACCTTGTAATAAAGAAATCTACTGATTGCAACATTACTCCGAAAGGTAATCGATTGCACGTAGTTTGATTACTTGCAACGAATGAGTACCGTACAAGTCTGGTATTGACACAATTCATTTGTGGGATGAGCGAACCGGATGGATCGATGGATGGATGTTAATGGCTATACTCTGTTTCATACTTAGTGTGCAACGCTGTCAAAGCTACTGGCGCGAGCATGGGAGCTTGATCCTCGTTGATCATTTGCACGCGTCCTCGCGCAAAGGGAGCCATAGATGAAGCCACGCGCTCGCGCCAGTAGCTTTGAGCAGCGTTGTACACTAAGTATGAAACGGAGTATATATCCTTTGTAACGGGCGGTGGCTTGCGCCACCTAGCCTAAGTCTAGAAAGACTCGAATTTTTTTCCTCATAGTTGCCACCTTAGCAACCCACCCTGGTGCAGAGGAAGCTGTAGGCCCTCCTGTGGAGCGACACGAAGTTTATGTCACCAGCGTACATCTTCACGATATCCCACATTGGGCCTGATTACTGCAGCCGGAAGGTCACTTCCGCATTTGGAGCAGCCTTCAAACGGGGAAGGAAGAAGTTCCATTGTCAGAAACAGTTGAGTCTGGTACAAGCATTTGCGTTTCGTTCCAAAGGAGTGCGTTGTGGCAGCCTTGTGCTCCCTCACTACTAGAGAACACAATGGCACACTGGCGCCATCTATGAGCCAGCCCTGGAACTGTACTTAACTATAGAGTGAAGATTTTGCTGCATTCGTGGGATCAAAAGTACGTACTACCTGTGAGAAATGATCGTGTATATTATATATAAACGACCATTTTATTGCCAAAATACATTTTGACAATAAAATGAACAAGCGTTAGTCGAAATAAAAATATTGACAATGTTATAATCGTTCTAGCATTGTCGCAATGTTTTCATGCCTCCATGGTGGAAGAACGGTGCGCTTAAAAGAAATTATGAAATATACGAAAATCGGTTAAGTGAAGGTCAGTGATTCACTAACGATGACGTCATGAGCAGGCCTTGTCACCTCGGTGGTATTTACTATATAGTGACCGACAACTTCAGAAAACGAAAGGCCTTTCTTAAGATGTCGCTGTGTTAATAGTGTTTATGCTTTCTTGATTCGGAATTCTTTTTTCAGCGTTTTAATCACCTAATACCGCAATTTCACTGCGTGCGCAGGAAGAGTAAGATTTTTCGGAGGTCGCCTTGCCCATATGTTTCTTAAGTTGTCAGTTATTGCGCCTGCATGCCCTGGATAAAGGGGGGGGGGGGTGTAATCGAATGTTCGATAGGTAAAACGAAACTAGGCTTATATACAGAGGCGCGATACTTTGCCATATTCTCGTTCGAGCTCTGTGGTGCCCAAAATGCGCATACCCAGTGGCAGGTAAATTTCCCAAACGCAAATCACCTGTCCACATAAAAAAAAAAATACGGGTGTGAATGAGAAACAAAAACTAGCTAAAGTGCTCTCTTTTGAGTCACAAAGTTAAATTTGAGGCTCGCGAAAATTCGAGGGCGCGACGTGCTATTTGACTTTTGATGGGCCACAGGATAGCGGAGTTCAGGAGGTACTAGGTTATGGTTAATTTGATTTACTGCTTCGGAAAAAAAAAAAGCGAGAAATAAATTCGCATAAAGGAATGGGTTATTGTGTCCATGTTTCGAACATGTTTTCCTTTCTTTTTTCTTTGTTGCATATGTGGCGCGTAGTTCGCATTTAGTTTCTAAATACGATGTTCATTACAAGCGACGTCTAGATATACCAAGCAGTGTGGATAATCAATGGTCAGACAAATTGTCCTTACCTCGGGCTGCCCTCCGAGAGACGTTGAGAACGGCTGGCATCGGTCTTCGTCAGCCTTTTCGCAGACTGTCAAGTGGTTTTGAAGGTTGTAGCTCTTCACGGGTTTCTGACAGAACTCGCAAGGTATAATCACTTTGTCGCTGTTACTTTGCATTGTGGCTGGATGCTGATCTGACAAAAAGTCACATATATCAGAAAAGATTTTTAAAAAAAATACCACATCCTGTGCAATTTAAATATAGTATTTTTTTGTAATGATGCACAAACTATTTTTGTGCTACATAATAAGAATTATCAAGTCTGCTTATTGCTTCGATTTCTTCGCCGTTATCTCGCGAAACATTTATGTTGTGAGTCCATGTCATCTTTGACGCTTCTTCGACACTTATCAGAAGTGGTGTCAGGACAGCGTTCACGCTTGCGGAAACCTCTCTTGCCGCGGACCGAGGTTACTGGGCGGAAAAAGGCGGAGCCGTTCCCAATTGCGGCAGCCGCAGCGTTCGGTGCGGCTCCGGTCCATCGCGGGTACGCCACATCAGACCGCCCCTTGCTCGAGCTGTGTTCGAACAATGGCCTCTCGCAGGCTTCCTCACTCAGTGCAGTTGGCGCTTCAATCGCCGCGGTGCCCAGAAAATGAACAAAATTCTCTCGGCGATATAGAGAAGAGGCCATAATAAAATAACAAAGAAAAGGAGACATCGTGTGTGCCTGTATCCGCTTTCGCCAATTCTATTCCGCCGATCTTCTTCATGGGCTTTTCGATTTTTTCAGGTGCCTCTTGTCGAACAGGGGATTTAGTCTCCACGAGCATTTCTGCCGACACAACAATACCATCGAGACGGCGCCGTTTTGAAGGCGCAACTCGGAAGCTCCGGCGTCAACCCCAGCGACTCGGGCGACTCTGCCAGGATTGACTGACGTAAGCGCACGACATTTTCACTTCATGTTGTTCTGATTGGCTGCGGCGGCGAGGACGTATTTTCTGCGCGGGAAAAATTCTGTCCCGGACCGCTCGCTCGCATGAACGAATATCACGTGACCGGCGAGGGATATGCGCCCTCTTGGCGTTCATTTCACCGCGGATTCGCCTGCCGGATCCGCAAGTGTAGGCACGAGGCCTTTCAATTCTCCGACCCTTTGCGCAAGCTGTTTTCAACTTTGAGAACGCTAACTTTTCGCTGGGGGTAATCTTTTCCGCAGTATGGCAATTACACGCTAATGTGCTGCCAAAACGTTTTTTCTTAGAATGTTGTGGTTTTCGGTTGTTTTGTATGGGACTACTTTACAATAAAGTAAAATTAACCATGCGATTGTAGTATTGAAGTTTCTTTGAACATTACGCTCTAAATCAGCGCATGCAGTATGGACATTACTCGACTTAATAACTGTGCAATAAAATGGGTGGAAACCTACTTGCATAGCGGTTTCTTCGGCTTTGAATTAGTGCTGACGTTGAATCCTGCTATTACATTTTTCTGACAAACTCGATGGGAACTTGGCTTGGAGGATCTGGAAAACGTTTTAGGATCCTCGTTTGCCCCTGTTTGCGTCCCTTCCGGGGATTCCTAAAACAATATACCGTTATCATAAACTCCCACGAGATCGCGAGGCGTATAAAAAACTATAAATAAAAACGGAAACAATAAAATGAAGCTGGAATTGCTACTGAACAATGCGCATCCTCTATCGTGGGTTTTGGTGCTTGATGGAGGCTTTTGTTGATATATTTTATTCCCATGGTGTCGATTATATGTTCTTTCGTAGCTCTGGGCGCAATGCTCGACCCTTGGAGATCGTCATTCGTCTGGCTGGTATATTTTCGTGGCCCTGTATGTGTGGTGCGTTACAAGAAACAAAAAACGAATAGAAATGTTTTATTATGCCAATTAAAGAAGGAAGAAACAAAAAGATAACGAAAACAAAACCAAATGGAAACGTTTTATTATGCCAATTAAGAAAAGAAGAAGACCCAATTTCATAGCAAAAAAATAAAAAATAATTTTTTTTCTTGTTTTGCTATGAAATGACAAGACTCTTTCGTTAAGAAGTGAAATCGAAATTGTTTTCAAGAACCAACCAAAGGCGCCACTTTCTTTCTTTCACCTAAATGTGCAATCGATACGGAATAAATTTGATGACTTAAACATATTTTTGGATGGTTTTAATTTTCTTTTTGATGTTATTATGCTCAGTGAAACATGGTATAAAAATACCGAAGAAGTAGATAGACTTGAGAATTACGAAATATTTAGTGTAAACAGAACCAATAAAGTAGGAGGCGGAGTATGTATACATGTAAAAAGAGGTCTCGAGTGCACACTTATAAGTGACTTTACAGCTATTACAAGCGATTATGAAATACTAACTTTACAACATGCAAAAACTGTTTTTTCTGTTGTCTATCGCCCGCCAAGTGGTAATATCTCCTCCTTTCTTGAGTTTCTCGACGTGTATTTTAAGTTTCTTGGTGAAAACAAATTGACTGTCTGTTTTGGAGGTGATTTTAACATAGACATGCTTGCGTCGTCCTCACATAAAACTGAGCTGTTGACCTTATACCAGTCATACGGACTCTTCAATGTTATATCCCAGCCTACTCGCATTACACCCCGAAATACGGCGTTGTTGGATTTATTTTTAACAAATATTTCAGAAACGGACGTAATTGCTGGAGTGGTTGGGGAAACTATTAGTGACCACCTTCCAATTTATATGCTTGCAAATGTAGACTACAGCTCCAAAAAATATGTGATGATCAGATTTATTTTAGAAATATAAGCGCTAGAAACCTTGATCTTTTTGAACAACAGATAAGTTCCGTAGTCTGGAGTGCGGTGCTGTCTAGCGTGTCTGCTGACGAAGCATTTAATTGTTTTCTTGAAAGGTTTAAAATGATATATGATCGCTGCTTTCCTTATGAATTGCATAGGGTTCCTCGAAAGTCCCGTAAACCTTGGGTTACACCCGAAATAAAAAAATGATAAATAAGAAAAATAATCTCTACCACAGATTCGTGCACACTAAAGATGTTAACATCTTGGTTGCATTTAAGAAACTTAGAAATCAATTAACAAAAACTTTAAGGCAGGCTAAACGCGTGTATTTCAATAATTTATTTAAATATGACAAGAGATCCGAGGTAGTATGGAAAAAAGTAAATGAGTTAATAAAACAAGGGTGGCATGCGGATAAAGTAACGGAAATAAAAATTGAAGGTATCGTTGTAAAAGGGGTTGCTTTGGCCAAAAAGTTTAGTGATCATTTTGCTACACTTTTCCAGAGTGTACATTGTGCGGATGCCGTTAGGTATGTCCAGAAGGTTTCACATAGTATGTTTCTGTTTTCAACCGACGAACAAGAAGTATTTTCTGTTTTCCAAAGCTTAAAAAATAGTAAGAGCTCCGATATATATGATTTTCAAATTAAACCTATCAAGCATGTTTTGCGGTGGATTGTTCCTTGTTTAACACATATTTTTAATCTAGCAATTGAGAACGGAACTTTCCCCAAAAAATGCAGGTAGCAAAGGTATCTGTGCTATATAAAGCTGGAGATAAAAACAACCTTGAAAATTACAGACCGATTTCTGTCTTGCCGATATTTTCAAAAGCTCTAGAAAAAATAATACATCACAGGCTGTATAGTTTCTGCGAAAAGTTTTCTATTTTAACGCCCTGTCAATACGGATTTAGGAGGGGTTTCTCTACCGAACTTGCCTTGTTAAAACAAAAGGAATTAATTTTAAACAATATTGAAAAAAGTTATTAACACTCGGAGTATTCATAGATTTTTCAAAGGCGTTCGACCGGATCAATCATGACACGTTACTTCAAAAGCTGCATATTTATGGCATTCGTGGCGTTGCTCTAGATATGATTAGAAGTTATCTTAGTTATCGGTACCAGTGTGTTGAAATAAATAAAAAACAATCGGATCTTAGGAAACAGACTGCCGGCGTACCGCAAGGGAGCATTCTGGGACCACTTCTTTTAATCTATACATCAATGACATCGTAAATATTGATAAAAATGTAAGTCTCATTATTTACGCTGATGATACCAGTATATTCTTTTCAGGTGATGATACTGATCAGATTATAAGTGCCGCAAATAATTTTTTGGAAAAATTAAATGCCTGGACAAATTCAAATTCATTAAAAATAAATGGCAGTAAGACAAAAGCCGTATTATTTAGATCACGAAATACAAACTGTTTCTATACGTCCATTCTTTCTCTTGGTACACACTGTATAGATATAGTTGAAAGCGTAAAAGTTCTCGGAATTATATTTAATCAATATATGTCATGGGACGAAACTGTACAACAGACATGTCAAAAATTATCAAGAGTTGTAGGTATTATGTATAAATATCGCCACATCATCCCGATTTCGGTTATGCTTCTTATATATAATTCCCTCTTCTACTCAAAATATAATTATTGCTTCTTGGTATGGGGGAATACGACCTCTACAAGCATAAAACTGATACATACTCTACAAAAAAAAAGCTGTTCGTATTATATGTAATACTGAGTATAATAGTCATACTAGTCCATTATTTATTAAATTGAATATTGTACAGATTCCTAATCAGTATTATTATAAACTTTTTCTTGCATTGAAAAAATCTTTTCGCCAAAAGGAAAATATATTCATGTCTATTTCCAACCTTAGGATAAGGGAGGTTACCTATGAAACTAGGTCTGCAGACGCATGGTTAGTGCCGCACTCCAGAACCAACTACGGTAATCAGACGTTGAAATATATAGTACCTCGTTTTTTAAATCGCCTGAGTGAGTTGAATGTAGAAGTTTTGAATGAAACCATAAAAAATGTACGTTCCATGTTTGTGAGAGAGTGCCCCTGGAATTTGTAAACTTGGCTAAATCGATTACTTTTCCCCTTTCCCCCTCCCCCATCTAATGTTGTTTATTTTTGTGCTATAAGTGTGATGGTGAAAAAAAAACATTATGTGTATGTGCATGCTGTCCTCTTTCGCTGCTGTGGGGAGGCAGAGGCTCGTCAAGCAACAACTGAGTTGCTTTTTTCTCTGTCTCCCTCTCCAAACGGAGAGAAATAAAGAGTTTGAGTTTGAGTTTGAATATACTGGTCGTTTATGTGATGGTTTTAAATGCGATCGTTTTTCTTTTGCACTTAAACCCATCACAAGTCGCATTCGCTGCGGAGCTATAGTATAATGTCCGTTGCTCGCCGCACCCCGTCTTTACTCAACTGTCAGTGCTGAGCAAGTCTAAAAAGACTAGAGTCGCTTTTTTCTCACTAAACGTGTAAGGAAACGGCACCATCAAAAAGGTTGCCTCGGAGATAACCTGCCTTAGCCTACCGACAAGAACTGATTTAAGAAACTACAATATATGGTTCCGCATCACAGCAAACGTCGCGCGATGGTAATCGGGCAAAGCAAAAAATAGCGCTCAAGTATTCATGCATATGAGCCTTACAGCAGTGATGAAAATAATCCAGCGGGCCGGTGCCAAATTCTTGGTTACGCCAACCGAGAAAGCGTTACATATCACAGGTATAGTCTACAAATCCGTTATAGGTTCGGGTGAAGAAGCGATAGGACCCGCTGCTTGAGGGCTGGCTTGGCGGTAAACACAATGGCAGACGAAGTTCTGATAGTTCCAGCAACCGACGAGGTCTTCGAAGGATGAGTTTTGCGCTCGCCTGTTGTGCGTTGTTCCGAACTTCGAAAGCAATCGTTAGATGGAATGTGTCATGATGTAGAATACCCGAGACTGTGGTAAAAGCTGGAAAACTGGTCGAAGAAAACAGACGGAGGAGAATTTCTTCGACCAAGATTTCCCATCACAGTCTCGGGTATTCTACATCATGATCAACTTCCACCAGCTCGCCTGCGCACTCACTGTTTTCTGTTTTTTCATTGTTGGAATGTGTTTTATATATATGCTGTATAATGGGCGCGCTATATATGTACGTAAACTAAAAAGATGATAAAAATATGCAGATGAATGTATTTGATCAGATAAAACAAATTCTACGCAGTCGCCAAAAGATAAAATCTTTGGCGGAGCTGGGATTCGAACTCCGGGCCTAACAATATACCCGACCGGATAGTGGGAGTGCCGGAGTTCAAATCCCGGCGCTAAAAATTTTGTCTGTCGGCTGCTTCGTAGACTTCGATTCATTCGATCAACTACTGTTGATCGAATAGAATCGAACGACATTAACAAAATTGCTGAATGGTGCCGCACATGGCAAATGTCTACTCAATATTAACAAATGCATGCACCTCTGCTTCACCTTCCTCCTCCCAGCCCTTAAACTCTTTAACACTCAACGGCACTACCCTTCAGACTGCTGCACAGTACAGGTATATTGGCGTCCATCTAACCACTAATATGTCCTGGAATGTTCATGTAGACAAGACAATATCCACTGCGAACCGTTCACTTGGCTATATCCGTCGCAATTTCAAGTCTGCTCCTTCAACCTCAAACGTCTCCTTTACGTCACGCTTGTTCGCCCTAAACTAGAGTGTGCTTCCAGCTATCTGGCACCCCCATCAGGCTTATCTAACCAACACAATCGAATCTGTTCAAAATCGTGCTGCTCGATTTATTGTTTCTGATTACTCTCGCTTTTTTAGTGTCACCTGCTATGAAATCGCAATTAGCTCTTCCACCATTTTCGTTCGTCACAAATTTCCCGTCTTTGCTTCTTCATAAAATTTACTATTCTGAACCATTACGACAGTTTCTCCTCCATACCCAGCTTTATTCTGCAGAGTGGATCATTCTGCAAGATCGCCCCGTCCCAAGACCACTTCAACGCTTGGCCATCAACATTCGCTCATACCAGAAGCTATTGTGGACTGGAATGGCCTTCCCGATGACATCGTCACCATCACCGATAACGCGAAATTTAGAACTGTACTAACCAATCATCCCTCTATAATGCCCCTTGGGTGCCGCGAGGGTAATTGTAAATAAATAAATAAATAAATACGGTTCATTAATCTGCTTATTTTTGATCATATAGGGTGTCAGACATTCACCAGGCTCAATCTAAAATTGGCCGCAAAGTTGAACGCCTGCACCAAGCAATCTACACTTTTCGTCAAAGGTGTACTTCACAGGTCCCTTTTTTCGTTTTGTTTTGTGTTTAAATTCAAAAGCGTAGCTCTTTCTGTAAAAAATAGGGCCGAAAAACTTGCCAGTGGCAACGGCAGGCGGCGACGCAGACGACTGAGTCGAGTGGCGGGTCGTGTTTGGCGCACGTATTGACAGATGGCACTACATCCTTATCGTGACTGCTCGCGACGACCGTGATTTACTAAAACGGAGATGATATTTTTGTAGTGTACTTTTGGTTTAAAAATAAATGCCGACAATAAAAACAAATCTTAAAGTTAAAAAAAAAAATACGCGGTTGAGTAACAACGGCGTTTTTGCTGCCGACGGATTTTGTCTGCGTGTCGGGTGCTTTTCTTCGCTGGTCGGCTCACCTTCCGACGCTTGCTCTCGACGCCATCTATCAATACGTGCGCGGAACGTAGCTCCGCCGCTCGATTCTGTCGTCTGCGTCTACGCCGCCGTTGACACTGGCAAGGTTTTTGGCGATCAATAAAACTGCGCCGACTTGACATAACAAAATAAACAATTTAATCAAACGTTTCGTCTCCCATGCGGAGACATCATCAGTGAAACCTTCAAGCAGGAATGAGAGAAAAAAACTTCGACAGTCCTATTTAAGCAAATCCGCGTACACACGTTTCGACTTTGATAATGCATCCACTCTGGCGCGTGAACAAAGGTGGGGTCCACGCAGGTTCGTGGAATCATGGTTCATCCGAAGTGACTCATCGGCTTGCAATTCACACCGCGGCCCCCTCCCCGATGTGTACGCGGACTTGCTTAAATAGGACCGTTGAAGTGTTTTTCGCTCATTCCTGCTTGAAGGTTTCACTGATGATGTTTCCCGCATGGGAGACGAAACGTTTGATTAAATTGTTTATTTTGTTATGTCAAGTCGGCGCAGTTTTTTTGATCATTATGAGTCCCGGCTTTTGGAATATTTTTGCATTCATTCGCACCTTGTACGGCTCTGCTGCCTTGGGCAACTTGAGAGAATACTTCAACCAGTCCACAAAGATCGTCCGCCTGGAATGCCATCAACGCTTCAACCGTGAGTGCCTGAACCACAACGTGATTCCTCATGGTCTGCGATGTCGCCCCCGGGTCGACACACCCTACGGAAGAAAACTGGCCCAAAACTTCAGCCGCGACTGCCTCAAAGCACGGATGCTGGACAACAAGCAGAAACTCATCGACTGTCGGCACCGGCTTGTTACAGCTGAGAAGTTCCTACGACGGACTCTCCAACCTGACGACATGCACCACGTGTTCGGTGCACGGAAGCAAGCAGAAGAAATGGAAAAGGTCAAGTGCACGGATACCCATGACAAGAAACTGTCCCAACTAATTCCGAAGGTCCCCACACCACCGGCATCAGCGGTCTACAACTTGTCATCGAAGGAGCTCTCCGCTGGTCATGTAAGTCTTCTTTCGAAAGGTCTTGATTTCGCTCTAGCCCCACGTGTAGTTCCCAAAAGAGACTTTATAATCGAAATTGAGGAGGCACTTCGTCACCTACAGGATACGACCGGGATTAATCTGGCCCGCAGCCGCATATCGACTATGCTTAACAATGCTAAAGTAACGCCATCGAATCTGAGCAAGGTGGAGCAGTCGGCACTACGGGATCTTAAATCGGATCAATCAATTATCATTCTTACAGCTGATAAGGGGAAAGGCACTGTAATACTCGATAAAGAAATGTACTATGAAAAAATGCAGGTAATTCTTGACGACACAGCGCATTTTGTGACGTTACCACGGGACCCCACTCCTAAATCTGAGAGATCCCTTGTTGATCACCTCCGCGATCTAAAAAGAAGAAACGCCTAGACGATGCCACGTACCGTCGTCTTTTTTCTTCTGACGGATCTACACCTAAATTGTATGGTCTCCCCAAAATTCACAAACCCGAGTGCCCGTTGCGTCCTATTGTTTCATTTATTGGTTCTCCGACGTACAATCTGTCAAAATATCTGGTCGAACTCATCACTCCGGTCACAGGAAAAAATGGTTTAACAGTACGTAATTCCCAAGAATTCGTGGGCCTGGTTCGGGATCACGTCCTAGACGAAGACGACATAATGGTTTCATTTGATGTTGTGTCCTTGTTTACGAATGTCCCCACCTCTCGGGCCGTTGAGATAGCCGAAACACGCTTACGTAAGGATGACAGCCTCCCCTCACGCACATCGTTAACGGTGGAGGATATTGTAATTTTGCTGCGTTTTTGTCTTAAACAGTCGCATTTCACGTTTCGCGGACAAATTTATCACCAAATTGAAGGATGTCCAATGGGTAGCCCAATTTCTGTTACAATGGCAAATCTTGTTATGGAGTATGTGGAGGAAACTGTCCTTGAACAGAATGCGCACCCGATAGGGTTTTACAAACGTTATGTGGACGACACCTTTGTAATTTTAAACAAGGACCATGTTGCTGACTTTCACTTAGCTTTAAACAGCGTTGAATCATCAATCCAATTCACACATGAAGTTGAACAGAACTGTGCGCTGCCTTTTCTGGATGTTAATGTGTTCCGAAATAGTACCGGTCGCTTAGATACAACAGTGTACCGCAAAGCTTGCGACACGGGCAACCTCTTAAGCTTTAACTCACATCATTCTGTCGAACATAAAAGGGCCGTCGTAAAAACCCTACTACATCGGTCTGAGCGCATTTCTTCTAATCCTCAATTGCGCGCTTCTGAGGATGCTGTTATTGTTGACCTGTTGACGAAGCGGAATTATCCTAAACGTTTTATTGATAACACGCGCAAACAGATGGGACAAAGACGAAGTCAGGACAATGGAAGACTTAGGACAGGGCAAGTAACAATACCCTATTTGAAAGGTGTTTCTGAATCTATTCGCAGGGCCCTCGCCCCTTTGAATATCCGCACAGCTTTCAAACCCCATCGTAAACTACGTGACCTCATTTCTAAACCTAAAGATTACACCCCCCCAGAGTCCCAGTGCGGTGTTGTGTATAAAGTGAACTGTCTAGACTGTGACGCATCCTACATTGGTGAGACAGGCCGGAGGCGCTGCACTCGCCTAAACGAACACAAAAGGGACGTGGCGAAGGCCACGCATGCGACAAGAGCTAAGACGGAACTCGTAGACCATTGTTGGAATACAGGTCACAGTTTCGACTTTGATAATGCATCCACTCTGGCGCGTGAACAAAGGTGGGGTCCACGCAGGTTCGTGGAATCATGGTTCATCCGAAGTGACTCATCGGCTTGCAATTCACACCGCGGCCCCCTCCCCGATGTGTACGCGGACTTGCTTAAATAGGACCGTTGAAGTGTTTTTCGCTCATTCCTGCTTGAAGGTTTCACTGATGATGTTTCCCGCATGGGAGACGAAACGTTTGATTAAATTGTTTATTTTGTTATGTCAAGTCGGCGCAGTTTTTTTGATCATTATGAGTCCCGGCTTTTGGAATATTTTTGCAGTTTTTTTGCACTCAAAAAAGAAACGTTTTGTAATTCTTAAAAAAAAAATCTTTAACGAAGACGATTAAGACAGCATACGTGTAGGTATGCGACAGCATTCCCACAAGCAGCGCATTCCACAGGCAGAGCGCCACGTCTTCCGTTTTCACGCGGCGCTCCGGCGGGGACATCACGCTCCCCACTGCGCAGGCGCGGCACCCCACCGGCTCCACGGCTTCCGTGACGATGCACCTGCGTTTGCTGTGCTTTAGGCCAATGGGACCTTAGGGTGCAGTTTCGCTCAGCAAATGGAAATTTAGGTGCCGTTTCTCGCTGCTACAGACAATGGCCACAGACAAAGCGGGCTTCTCTCCATGAGGGCAGTAAATGCTTTCCCATTAAAACGGACCTGTGAAATAAACCTTTGCCGAAACGTTTGGATTGCTTCGTGCAGGCGTCGATTTTCACGGTTCATTTTAGATCGAGCCTGGCGACTTGAGACACTATGTATACTATACACAATTGAAAATATGCATATGAATGAACCGTACCTGATCGGATGAATCAGTCTACGAAGTCACCGAAGGTCTTTGACGGAGTCGTAATTTGAACCGGATCACCCAATATCACTTTTAAAAATACGCGCCGCAAGACAGGGACTGGAAGTAAAACAACACTGCACTTACGCAATTCCTGTTTATTGAAGCAAAACAAACATTATTGTCAATATCCGGTCTGGTATGGCATCACTACACCACTCCGCCTGGTCTTCCTCGCGTTTCATATCCAACTATTCATGATAAAGGGGTACGGGAACAAAATTTTAGCCCCTATTTCTCGTGTAGACGTGGTCTCCTTTATAACACCAACTCACAAACGCCAATCCTTCGTCCGTAAACTCACAAAAAGCAGTCATAAAACGAAAAAAAAAACGTTTTCCCATTACTATCTATTCGCGACTCCAGCGACCTATAGGGACGCCACTATCGGGCAAATACGGCGGTCGAATCCAGGTCGTGCCGTGCCATAGCGCCAGCTCAACGCACAACGCTGGGGCATCAGCGAGCGGGAATAGGACTCCAAATAGTTCACCCGCTTTTTATTCTCCACGTTTCAGAACCTGCGGCGATGTGTTGGGGTAAGCAGGCTTCCAGAGGCTTGACTTTCTTCGAGGAAACGAGGAAAGGACTGCCCTCTGTCCTTCCACTGTGCTGATGAACGTTGAGAAACGCAGAATGTCTGGCTCACGCGGTTCCATAGGTCGCGTGCAGAGCAACCTGGGTCACAGGCGATACTACGGTTACGACACAGACACCGGTAGAACTGTTCTGTCGCGCAATCCACCGACAACATGCAAACACGGAAGCCAGAAGAGACGAGCAGAAATCGCGAAAGGACCTGGTCCGGCCAGTTCAGTGTTTTCCCGCTGGGTGTCGTTCGTTTTGCTGGAGTCGCGAATAGGGCAGCGCCACGACCTGGCGTGTCCGATGGAGGCGCCTGGGAAACAAGCGGCGCTTGACACACCTCTCAATTCGAGTATACCGTACCTCGGGTATTCCCACTTGGCGGGATTGTAACGCGCTGACGATAAAGCTAACGCCACCTATAGACCTTTGTAAATCGTGGCGTCACGAGCAAATGCCCCGAGACGCATCGCGCCGCCTCAATGGTTGATTTTGAAGCGCTCGCCAGAATCCATCGGTTGGAACGAAGAATAGTCATCCGCTGAAAATACAAGCGTGTAATTATCATGGTTGAAAAAACCCCGAGACTGCGGGTAAACGACACAACACAAAAAGTCTTTTTTGTGTTTTTTTGTGTTTGTGTCGTTTGTGTTGTGTCGTTTACCCGCAGTCTCGGGGTTTTTTCAACCATCTGCTGTACACCAGCTCGTTTGCGCCCTTACATTTTGTTAATTATCATTTACGGATATTGTGGGTCATATTTCACCCCTTTCGAAGCGTTCCGGGATATTTCAAGTTTCGATTCTGTACCGCTTGAGATGCGCCGAAACGAAATGTATCCAATCGGAGGTGTTCTGGAAGAACACGCCGCCGCGTGGAACGCGTTACTACGCTTGCTGGCATGTGGCATGCGCTCGTTGTGCTCAAATGTCCTCTCACTAGTTGTCTTGTCATGCGTACAGTCAGCACGAAATGAAACCCGAACGCCGGAACGTGTGGCCGTTAATACAGGCTGCTCCACCTGGAGGGCCCTGAGAACTAATAAAAATGCGCCGGGGTGCGAGGGTGCGGGTCCTACTAAGATGAGTTCCACCCTCGCGCGGCGCGTCCGGGAGTTCCACGGTTCGCCGATTGCGCGCTGTAAGCGCCGTCACATCCGATACAAAAAGCACTGCCACTCGCTTTGTGTATCGGGTTCCCAGCGATATCTCTTCAGCGCTGTCGTTCATTATCGCTTTGTGTATCGCAAGGGCGAAGTGAAAGTTGAAACCTTTCGTGCCTGGAAGACCCGTAGTGCTTGATGACATGTCACCGGAACCACGCTGGGGCTCCGTTGAAGAACGTGCCACGCGCGCTTTCTGAGAAATAGTGAAACGTCATAAACGCGAAATAAAATTATATTGTTCGCACGACCATACTCTTTATAAAAAAAATGCTGCAACAGATTGACGCGGATGCCTCTTTTTTATGGGCAATGCCCATGTTTTCGTGCGAGGTTATCATTTGGATTCTTAAAAAGCGAGGAATTGCTTGCAGACGCTCTCTTTGCTAACCACCGACATGCCAGGCGTATCAATTCCGGAGCGGAATAAATTCATCGCCCTGTCCGAGCAGGGCCTATCGCAAAGAGCTATAGCCAGTTTAAGCGGCTGCCCGGTGTCGACCGGGCGTCAGTGCGGCGACAGAAAAGCACCCCGAGTGACGGTGCGCTACAGCACGCCACCCGGCGAAACGCGGAAGTCCCAGGCGTCCAACGCGAGGGTTGAGGACGTCTTAGTAGGATTCACCCCTCGCACCCAGGTGCATTTTCATTAGTTCTCAGGGCCCTCCAGAGTGGAGCAGCCTGTATCGAAGGCCACGCGTTCCGGCGTTCGGGTTTCATTCCGTGCTCACTGTACATGCATTTTTTTTATAAACTTTAGAGACACGATGTCGTCATGTGCGAGAATCAGTAGCCGCGTGTGAATATGTCACAGACACTTTCATCATCGTGCGTGGTCTCCAAAGAGGAAATAATCGAAAATATGCAGATGAATGAATCATGCTTGATCCAATGAATCATAATCTACGTATATACATATACACTTGCTAATTGCTTGAAGCTGCTCTGTCTTGCTTTAAAACTTGAGGGAGGGAGCTGGGGCAGGGGCTGATGAGCGGTCAGAGATGCTCGAACAGCTTTTCTTTTTTCTCAGCTCCCCACCATGCTTACATTGTAAATAAAGCTATCATTGTCATCTCCAACCGTACGCTGCGCGACGTTGCTAGCGTGAATACGACTTCGACATTTTTTTCGCATTTTACTTGGAAAGAGTACTGGCGAAAATAGAAATGTATCCACTTGAGTTAGTACTACCATCCGAACACTGTCCACCAGTAGAGTACACTTATAATAACGGTCCTCAAATTCTGAGTGAAAAACAGAAGGAAAAAAAAGGCCGATGACTTGCTCGTGCTAATCGCTATGCGAGCTCAGTCAAAGTATGACTTCGATTTGATGGGAAGTCGGAAGCCGTTTAGAACTAAAATTTAAAATTTAGGGAGTTTGGTCGGCTTTGAGGAATGATCCGTTATTACGCGAACGATGTGCACACTCTTCAGATCTGGCCTGTTTCTCGTTGTGCGTCTCAAGACTAAATCTGGGAACAGAGCATTTATCCTACAAAAGGCGTATTAAAGCATGGAATTCTTTAAAGGGGAACACCTCACCCCCGGAATTTTCCTGTCCGTCTGTCCAGAATGAAACCCACATACGCTCATCCCCCGCCAGGATTCGAACCCAGAACCCCTGGGTATCCAGTATGCTGCTCAAACCTCTGCGCCAGATGAACTTTATTTCTTGATTAGATCTCGCGCCAGTTGTACTTTCTACACGCACCGGCTTACGTCTCCTACTATACAGATGTCAACACCGATGCTCCCAGTAGTTCATGGTAACGATGAAGGGAAAGAGGATGGCAGTTATTCAATAATGTGTTCAACCTCACTCCTCGAAAAATTATAATATCTCCTAAATACGATTAAGACGATCGCTCCATACTATTGGACATCGGTGATAGAGGTCCTTGCCAATTTTATCTTATTATAGAACCCAGATTTAAGAAGCAGGCGCAACTAAAACCACGGAGAGCGTTTGCAACTGATTGGCGGACACCTGCGCAGATTGGCCGCCAGTGCGCATGCGTTGCATTGCCACGTGACAAGAAGGAAAGCTGGCAGAAGGAGGTGATGATTGCAGACGATCACCACTTTTGTCTCCTCCTCGCAGCTTGTATTGTAAACGCGGTTAATCAACCACATGAAACCGATCGGGCAGTCGGTAACACTCTAAAATCTAGACAAACTATCCCCTCACAATGCAGGGTTGCGATGACAAAGTTGTTCGCTTGATCGGATTCTGATTAAATTGCTGGCCAGCCCATTAAACAAAAACCGCCGATTGTCGCAGTGCCTGAAGAGGATCACGCGTCTTAGTCCACGACAGAGCCACGGCGCTTGGAAGAACTTCATTTTTAATCAAACTTCCTGGCCAATCGCCAGTCATTCATACATGAGACCGTCCATGTTTAAACGCAGCAAATGACACGCCTAGACCGACGTGATCAAAGAACAAGTGAAAGAGCTGTTCACGCCTGGTCCACGTTACGTAGGCCGTTTAGCAGGCATTCAAAGGGCCCAAGAAACGTTTCTAGGCGTTCACCGAGTTCCTCCTCTCTTCTTCGAGCGACTGGTTTCTGCGACAGTCGCTCGACATCGCCTTTGAGGACCTATCGAAAAAGAGAAACCAGCAAATTAGAAGATATGTTCCCTTCAAGAACGCGGAACTTTACCGAAAGTTTGTATCCACGAACACGCGACTCTGGCGTCGTGCCGCCGCGCGGTGGCGCTGATGTTGCCGCATGCGTATAACGCTCACTTCACGTAAATCTCGTTTCTGCTCACGCGCAGTGTCCACATCTGGTTTAGGCGAAAACGGACCTGGTTGTAAATAAAACTTTGGTTGGGGCTAGTTGGTTCATATCGATTAAAAGGTACAAAACAGAACTAAAGAAGACACACGGACAGGCGCGGACAGGCGTACGTGCGTCTTTTTTAGTCCTGTTTTGTTCGCGCCTTTTAACTTTTCAAGTGATTGTAAACAACTCTAAAGCTTCATTGAAAAAAATATTGAAGAACGCTTAAGCTTCGCCTTTAAGAGGGGAACGCGATAGTGTTATCGGGTCCCGTTCGCAAAGCCTTCTCATTCGCTTCTCGCGCTCGGAGACGAGGGTGCGCTCCGAAATCCAGAGACGCAATCGAATCTCCGGATAGTCCTGTCGCTGGCTGTCGCCTCCCGCTCGTTCCCCGGCCCTGCAAGCATTCCTTGCGTGGCCCCGTCAATAGCGTGTATACGGCTCGCAATCCATAGGTCACGGGTTCGAATCCCGCCTAAAATTCTTCAAATTTTTCTTTAAGGCAAGTGAATCACTTTGTAAAATTTAATTATTTGAGACATTGCGGCGACCGTTAATTCGCATTACATGTCACGTTTTAATCACTTTCATTTCAAGCGTGACCTAACGTTTCACGTGAGCGTCGAGGTTCTTAGAAATTCCCGCCCGAGGTCACGTGGCTGTGACGTCATGACCCTAGCGACCAATCCTGGATTTTAGCGCCCGCCACTGACGCCGGCTTTTCTGCGACACGAGCTCTTTAACGCTGTCGCGTTAGAAGTGTTCCCAAAAAGTGAAACGTAGGAACGCAACCCGTAAAGTGTAACAGGCTAAATTTAGAGGATTTACGTCCCTGCCAAATTTTAAAGTGAAATGTTTCCCCGCCAAATTTAGCGGGACTTAAGTCCGCCTAATATAACCGAAGTTTAGTGGGAAGAGTTACCCCGCTGAATTTAGCGAGAAAGCTAAGGTTTCTAATCATACATCAATTCAATTTACCCGCTAAACTCAGCGGGGTGCACGTCCATTAAATTTAGCGGCAGTTATCCCTAGGATTCAGATACATCTGTGTTGTTATCCAACTTATTTACTTGGGTCAGTTATTTTTTATTGCCTTGTACTATTTAATTTGCATAAACAAATAACTAAGGCCGCTGAGGCTGGTTAAAATATCTTGAAAAGAAAACGCAATAGAAGTTCTTGAAGACGCTGCCGAAGTTTTATTAAACATATTTGCTTTCTTTTACGCTAAGGGGAGGTTAAATCTTGACGGATTAGCTTAATCTGTCATGATGCGTATGCATTCATGGAGTCATGTACTAAAGTACATGAATAAATGAAACATAAATAAATTTATTCATGTAACGAATAAATAAAACACCTATATGCCGTGGTTTCCGATCAGCCGTAAAAGGCAGAACGAATTTTTCACCGTATTTCAGAATGCCCAAGGCCCCAAGTCATACATGCAACACCCATACTTTGTTTCGAGAGTGCGGGCGCACTTTTTCGCTTACCTCTAGATCGTGCTTGTGAACATCAATGCTGTCTCGCATATCCACACAATACTGATCTGCTTCAGCCTGAAACGAGACCCGTCGGGACCTTTAATTTCACATAGGAGTATATAGTATGTTCTATTTCATTAAGAGTACGTTGAAGTAACGATAAAGTAGAAGTGATGCGAATGCTGGTCACAATCGAATAGCGCTGTGTCATTCCTAGACGTTATCAATAATATTAAAACCGGTTGTGGCGACTTTTCCTTGCACTTTGAAGGTTATGAATGACGCAGTGCTATTTGGTTTGAACCGATATGTGCACAACCCAAGGTAAAAGCAATTGCAAGGCATATTGAAATAATTCTTTTTGAAACACAATTTACCATACCTGACGGTCCTCAAGTTCTCGTACTCTTTGTTCAAGCTTAGCATTTTCTCTTCGTGCCTCCTGACACAAAAAAAAAATTAAAAGAAAAACATCAGTCAAAATCATGTTCAATTCATTATACTTTTATTTTGTCCCGAATCACAAAAACATCATCTTGAATAAATGGACTATTTTCGAGCCACGCGCAACCGTTCTCCATATTACTATACTACCTTAAGTTGTAAATTGTTTTTGTTAAGAACAGCCGTCGCATAAAACATACAAAACGAAGCAGCCGTTCCTTATAAAATGGTTAACGTGGCTCGTCACTGCATAACTAATCATATCCAAATTTCGATCAAAAACTAGAACAATGGAGAAGGCGTATGCGATTCCACTTGACCGAGATGTTTCGAGGAAACGTTCAGTGGAGAATCGCGCGCTTTTCCCGGCCATCGTTCTTTCTAGAACCACCTTTTTCTACTATACTCGTTTAGTTTGACCACGCACCGTAACAAAATGTGCATTATCGATACATACCTGCAAAGCCTCGCTCATGACGTTCAGCCGTTCCAGAAGAATTTCAATGTGCGTGCTATTTTGTGTGCGAGTCAAAATTTCCTGCCTGGGTCCCTAAAAAATTGTTTACACAAATATTAATATATTTATTTTAATGTAAATACAAATGAGGGGAAAAAAGGTTCACAGCGCAGTTTTCTACAACAGTTTACCTACATGCATTCCGTCGTTGCTTACTATGACAAACCAACTGCACCAAATCAAAGCACGGATCAGTTGACGTTGTTTTTTTCTTTATAAGAAGTCGGTATTTCGGTAAACATTTAGTATCTCAGTGTTTATAGAGAACTGGTCGTTTTTTAAAAAAAAACACTATTGAGTCAGACACGTACGTGCACAAAGCTTACCCCATGCCATGACCAAAAAAATATTGGTTTACAGTCTAGTTATATTTAAATTATGCTTACATATTACACGTGGTTCGTTGACCATATGATAAACCAGGGATTGTCGGAAATCAGCACACTCTACCCTAAATAGACCCTTTTCATATTTCCATAAAGCAACAATGGAGGCCTCCGTTTCTTGAGCACGAAGCATCGGACTGAATCCGAGTCATCGCCGAATGACGTCGCAGACCTCGCGTCGTGCATGCTCAAAGTATGTAATTAAGCTATGTCGAACTCGAGCTAATTGTCGCAGCAGCCACCAGATGGTGCAAACTTTTTAATATTACTATTTATTATTTAAGCTCCTTTTTTTTTTAACTGGGATGTTTTCAATTTGGACGGTTTTGAAACTGAAGGCCAAAGTCGGGAGCACGTTTTATAAATCTAGGTATCGTTTTCGTTCCTTTTTAAAATCTTACCTTGTAACTGCATCCCAGAGGTTTGTAGGGACAGTCGATCGGCATTAGAGGGCATTCCATGAAATGCACATCACGAAGCTGCACAAAAAATTAAAAAAAAAGTTGGGAGATACATTTGCCAAATAAAGCGACATTACTTGACCCGCCGCACGAAGGACTGAGGGTTCATTTCCGGCAATCCGGGGATCTTTCGACGTGCTACCGAAACCTCGGTTGCAAGTCGCGTTCTCCGCAATAAGGGTCCGTCAGGTTGCGGACATGCTTCGGCCGGGATTCGAACCCGCCACCTGAGAATACGTAGACAGGCGCTTTGCCTCGAAGCCACCAAGGCGGTCAAAAGTATTAAATATTATGTGCGGGTTTTGGTACCCGTTACTTTCGACCTAGGTCAAACTTCTCCACTACTACTTCACTAAAACGTTTCCTCCATTCGCGCATGGCTTTTTAGGTAACCCTCAGCTTCCGGCATTAATCTTCCCAGAAGGTTTCATTTTGAAGTTTTTCTCTATCACCTACTGCTATTCTCCTCTTTTTCAACAACCTCAAGCTGGTTATAAATAAATTGTTACCAACGATCAAGTAAAAGTTTACAGCAGTGCAGCACAGTATTTAGTAGTCGCTCAGTGCGTTCAATTAAAAGTCTCCGGCTAATGCTTATGCTGCTGTCCCAACGTTTAAGAGCTTATTAAAATAGCAACTGCTGTTTAGAATAGCATCATTAGTCAGTAATACCCCACTCAGGCACGTTACCAGGATTTTGTTTCGGGGGGGGGGGGGGGGGGGGGGCGTTTACGACATAATGTTGTATGAGGGTTGGGGGAGAGGCGGAGGCCCCAGCAAAATGGAAGATTTCGGAGGGGCCCGGGCCCCATGCCCTTCCCCCCCCCCCACCCCCATCGATCCCCTGGCTACGTGCCTGACCTCACTGATGTCCTCGTTCTGTTCTGGAGGCTGGGGCATGGGGTGTGTAGTTAACATTATGGATAATCAAAAAATTCGTTTGATCTATTTGAAGTTTGGTCTCTCACTCCATTCAGATATGTGTATGTATGTATATATGTATGTGTATGTTTCTCTGTGTGTATGTTATATGTGCGTGTGTGCTTGTGTGTTGGCGAATCTACTTACTTCTTTGAACGTATCAAAAAGTTTGCCGCAGTGATTGCAATTCGCTTGCCGACAGTCGCAGTCATCAAGGTGAGCCTGGAAAGAAAAGTATTGCGGATAATTTATTGAAACGTCCTACCAATATTACGAAAATTAAAAAGCGCGAAAGACAAGGGCAAGAGAGAGACTACACAGGACAAGCGCTTTCGCGCTTTTTAATTTCAATAATGTTTAACCAACTAGGCCAACAAATCATATTGTCCTACCAATATTATTCTGGCGTTTTTTCGTGTTTTTTCTTATTAACAGCTGCAGATTTTGCGAGAACACTGTTTTTATTAAGTTCCCCTTTTCACTTTTATAGTAGTAACAGCTTTTTATGGTGCTCACAGTTACCTCTAACAACAAGACGGACTCTTCCTGTTGAACTAATTCTACGTCTAAATAAAAATGATGTATTTTCTAATCATTTTATTTATTTATGCTCTGAGTGTAAATATTTGAGTCATGCTTACAATATAACTAACGTTAAAATTATACAAACGCGCTGAAGGGAAAATAAAGAAAGGCTATGTCTAGGATTCTTTTTTTACGGAGATTTTAGAAACTTTGTGACACATACAATAGCCCATTCAAACTGCAGCATGAAAGTACCTTTAGCGCAAGTCCCTGTTGTAAAAGAGAACTAGAGATCTTAATCGAACGGCGGAGCTACATAGAGTATTCTAGAACCCATGAACTCGAAATAAAAGTTACAAATATATAAATTTGTGCAGTTTTGAGTCGTTATAAGAAATTACATATTTCTAAGTAACAAAGTTTGAAATAATTTTTAACATAAACGTCACTAAATATGCTAACAAGAAACACAAACTCACGATTATACTCCGGGGTTATCTTTATTAGGATGTTTAAGAAGTGAATAGTGCGTGTGCACAGAATTCATCGGCGCTCAAGTTGTGCGAGTGCACGTACGGGCACCCATAGCGTTGGCTCTATTGCCACAGAAAGTTGACCCCAAGTATAGATCTTTCTACTGTTTACAAAGTCACAGTCCAGCGTGCGATCTTCACAGCACAGCACGTGCAGTGTTCCTCGCTTCGGAGAGCGAGCGAAGCACGCACCATACGCACGAACACATCAAAATGGCACCGGCGGCCGGCCACACGCTCTTTTTTGGAAAGGTCTATTGCGGGCTGCAGCGACGGAGTGGACCGTGGTAACAGTAACAATGTCTGCCACGAACGTGATAATCCCTTGCGAGCTAATTCTCGAGGTGCCTGGTTTCGCCCGCCTCGGACATTTTCGCGACGTCGGGACAGTCGGATAAGTGAGCTCGGGAGCCAGTGCTAGTGACGCCAGCCCCAGCGGCACCAAGAAGAAGAGGGCGCTCGAGTTCACTGCTCAAAACCTTGCGGTTTTAGCAGGAATGCAATCAACATCAGCCCTGAGAAGGTGTAGATGTTTTAAGATATGCGGCGCAAGCTACCGCCAGACATAAAGGATATGGTCAGTATACTATTCATCCATATAGATCATTCTTCTATTTATTAACCGTGTGATACCGAACGCCATCTAATACAGGTTCCTTAATTAACTAAGGCACCTAAGCTAAAGAGTACCTTAACGCTGCCGTGTAAATGGTGTATATATGCGAATTTTCGAACTGCCTAAATCTGACGAAGCTCTGCCGCGATCCTACTCACAAACCGCATAAGCTAGATGTGGGAGATTTATATTTGTATGCACGCGCATGTTAAATCTGCGACTAAATATAAATTGGCTTATCGAGTAAAAACTAATGAAGTCCCGGAGCGTAGATCTTCCGGATGACTTGCGAAAACAAATCCAAGGTTGTGCCAGATTTCTAGCAACCCTACGACGGTACAGCTGTGAAGATGCTACAACACACTGCAAAGGTACGCTAGTGCCGTTTGTGCAGGCGAGTTTTACGGTTAGGGGGACATAATAGAGGGGGGCTAATTGCGACGGTAAGCCAGATAATAAACTAACATTTCAGAATTAACAACTCAATTAGCGAAAAGAAACGTTTGGTTTTCATTGGGAGCTTGCAGAGCGTCATCGAAAACTCCTGGCTCAGTAACTTTTAAGAAAGATTTGCAGCGCGCGCAAAGCGCAGCGGTGCGCGAAGAGTTATCACTCCGAAAACGCAGAAGATAAAGAAAATGCGCGCGTCATGGTGTAGTCATTCGGGTTTTCGCACAGCCAGCCTTGCGCGTATTGCACGAGTGGCAACTTTAGCTTGCCTCCACGCTTGCCACGTCTTTGAAATATTTCTAAGCTTGACGATTTAGTGCTTTCTTTTATTGCGCTCAGCAAGTTTCTAATTAAAACCCAATGTTTATTTTCACTGATTGAAATGATTACTCACAGGTTTCAGGTAATTATTTGATTTATGTGAGGATTATCTTCCCATAATATGTCCCCCTGGTCATATAACTTATCTGCGCAGACCGCAATAGCCTATTTTTCACTGTTTTCTTTTTATTAATATTCTCAAATTAGAAGTAAACATATTGTATCACGAATTTTCCTATTCAAAATACTCTTGGTACAAACACCATACACATTTCGTTATCCTTTTTTTCCACCCTCAACCTCCATGTTGCTTCTCGTCTATTTCGCAGAACTACCGTTTAAAGGCCGACGAGAAGCGAGAAGGAGAAACTCTCCTCATTTCCTCCTTTCCTCTCGAGAAAGAGAGACACCCCTCCTTTCTGCATGGAGTAGCTCACAAAGCCGCTCCTGGGAGAGAGAAGGAGAAAAGAGTTCGAGAGGAGTGGAGAGAAGGAAACTGGGAACCGGTTTCCAGCCCGGCAGAAGATTTTTTTTTTAAGTCGGCCTTTAACTTTTGTTTAGTGCACTCCCAATGGATGCACAACCCTGAAAATCACGTGCAAGGACTACAGTACCAAACCAAGAAACACCCATAAATCCTTATAAAATTCTTACCACTAGATTGCAATCCTCGATGCCGTTCTCACAGAATGGACAGTTCACCAGTCTCTTCGGGCAGGATGCCGTAACGTGTGAAGCGTGCTCTTTGGATTCAATCAGCTCCCCACAGAACGCACAAGGTTTCCGCGAATCTTCCTGGCATGTCTGATGATGAAGCTAAATATCGGTAAAAAAATGAAAGACGTTTACAAACCTCTGTGATACGAAACTAGAGCGCAGCTCTTGAGGAGGAGGAGGGGAAGGTACGGAGGGGAGGTATGCCCACCTCTTCCTCCGCACCTTCCCCTCGTCTCCGCTTTTTAACGTGAAACGTTCTTTGCCTCGTCAAATTTGGTATGCCACATTTGGTGAAGCACAAAACAATCAACCGCAAATCACGACGCTGATTGGCTGGTGAAATGGTCACGTGATCAATGCTGATTGGCTGATGTGGGTGAGTATGGGAGGTTCTGAAACTGCAGCAGGGTTCAAAGCTGGGTTAGTTGGTTGTGTTTCATTATGAAAGAAAAAGAGTACAAAAAACCAGGACAAAAGGGGACACGTACGACAGACAAGCGCTCATTCACAACTGGAAGTTCAATAGGAGTACAAAAAAAGAACGAATAGTCGCTTCCCCGGCTGCACATGCCCCGTTCGATAGCTTCCCCCCCCCCCACACACACCCCTCTCCCCGGTTACAACCTAAAAACAGAAAAAAAAAACCTTAACGTGCGGGTGGCACTGTCCCATATAAGAATGCTTCCTCACCAACTGTCAAAGCAAGTGACACCGTTGGCTTATGCAGCCATCACCCAAAGTTTTGATATTGAAAGCCTTCGAGACCCCCCCTCCTTTTGCTGCAGTGGACTGCTGAATGACCAGACGGCGTCGTACGAGGAAAGTTGCAGTGCTCTCTCAGTCCCTCATTAGTGCACCGTCCCGTTTAGCCCACACAGGCCTTACCACGAAACAGCGGAGTGCAGTATAGAGCACTGCAAGTCTCTTTGTACGACTCCGTCTGGCCATGTAGCGGTCCACTGCAGCAGTTGTGGGTGCGCTCCCGTTTTGGAAAATACAAATATCTTAGGACGATCTAAAGAGCAGAAATCGCGGGAGGTCTTGGAGGCTTCCAATATCAAAACTTTGGGTGATGACTGCGTAAGCCACCGGTCGCTCGCTTTGACAGATGCTGAGGAAGCATTCTTATCGGTGACAGTGCCACACGCACGTTAAGGTTTTTTTCGTATTTAGATTATAACAGGGGCGGGGGAGGGTGGGGGGGGGGGGGGCTGTTGGACAGTGCATGTTCAGCCGAGAAAGGGACTATTCCGGTTTCCTGAAGTCCTATTAAACCTCCAGTTGTGAGGAAGCGCTTGTCTCGTCGTGCGAGTTCTCTTTTTTGTCGAGAGCTTTTGTGCGCTTTTTCTTTCGTCGCGAGGTTCTGGAAAACCGCCAGGCTCTAAAACTGGATTAGCGCCAGCATCTTCATTCCAGGAACTGCTATCAAGTTTCTATGCCACGTGTTAAGTTATCTGATGAAGAGAGCCGGGAGCGTAGTGTACGATACCAGAACGCTGCAGGTGTGACACAATTGTTCTTTGCTCCCTCTCCCCTGCCCTCTCGGGGACCGATGCCAGCGCTTATGATTTGCCGCATTCTGCTCCCGTCTCATCCCATCAGTTCGACAGCTAAGAAGCCTCGGAGGCGAAGTGAAAAAGGCATTAAAAGTTTGGTTTGGGCTAGTTAGTCCATGGCAGGTATAAGGTCAGAAGGGTAGGCTACCCTACCCTTCTTCTTTAGCATCACTTGAAAACGGAGAAAGCTATAGCCTCTACGAGAGAGCCAATCGGAACGTCGGAGCGGGGATCGTGACTAGGTATTTTATCGAAGCGTGCTCCTCTGGTGAAGGAATGTCACGTGGTTCGATCCGCCGTCATGATTGGCTCATATGGGCCACAGTGTTTTCCTCTGGTCACTTTATCATAAAACGAAGTGTAGAAGCATTCGCTCTGTACAATAAAAAGAGCCACAAACTGAATTTTGGCTCAGTAAGTATGCAGTAGTTCCTTGTTGTTTTAGATTGCAATGTCGTCTGCTTAAACGTTAATTTATTCAAGGTATATATTTGTGTAAATAAACTTAGAAGACGATTAAGTGGCTTCTTTTTCTGATTGATTGATTGATTATTAAGTGTTTAATGGCGCAAAAGCAACATAGTCCATGCTGCGCCGAAGAAACGGTTCAAAAGAGTCTATAGTAAAAGAAAGGAATTACTATGCAGAAGATTTATAACAGGTTCAGGTAGCCCGTTTTTTAAGAAAATCTAAAATGCGATGAAAGGGGGACTAAAGGTTTGGCTTCTTTTTCAATATATTGTATCAACATAAAGCTCTTTGTAGAAACAGTTTTTAACTGTTGTGATTTCATTAAGAATTAAACAATATATTTTAGTTGCAGGAATTTAGATTTCTTTTGCAAAGAAAACGGGTATCTGTATCTTCAAAAGAAAACAATTGAATGCCCAGAACAACCTTTGGTGCGCATAGTCTAAAGATATCGGCTGCGAGATGTTATGATTATAACAAGGTGTCATAAATATTCTGCCGTTTTCCATTCACCTACGAGATATTTGGTGCAGACGGTTAAGCAGATATTCATAGACGTTTCAGCTGACTGTCTCGTGCATTTGTTTCCGGTGTGTTTTCGAATCCCTGCAAGCACTAGATCCCAGAACAGATGTGCTTTTTCATTGGCATTCATAGCAATGAGGAAGGGTAATGCAAACTTTCTCCCAACAAAACCAGCTTTTCAGGAGCGCTCCCGTTTTTTTTGTGCTATTGTTAAGTTGGTGTTTTTGGTTAACCAGGTTTGTTTACAGGTAACCAAAAAAGTTAAAAATTAAAAAATATGTGTGTACAGTTTAAACTTTAGAGCAAATTACATCATTCACGACTTTTCATTTGCTTAATTGATAGCCTGATGGGACATGGAGTTACGGAACCATTGATGCTTAAAATTTATCACGATATAGATACGTTCCATAATTGGCTTAGTTAAGCACACGGTTCTAAAAGTAGTTATAGTAGCACCCCTTGCTGCCTGACCAACAGCTGTCCTTCAAGGCATGTGATGATTAGCGATTTATAAAGCTATATAGTGACAATGTATATAAAAATTATTTTAGATTTTCAGATTAATTTTTTGCGTCTCAAGCTTAAGGTTGCCCCGTTTCTCTACCCTTAAGAACATTATTATGTCTGTCTTTTCTTGAGTGAAACAAAATGTTATATTAATTTTCCATATTCATCACGTACCAGGATTTCTTCTACGCTGGCTTGAAATTTGCACCCAAACTTCTGCTTCGGGCACTTAGACAACAAGTTGAAGAACTTGATCCCATGCGCTTGTCGACGGACGCATCTAAAGAAGTTGCGCCACAAAAACCAGCATGTCAGAAAATACAAAATCAGCTAATAGAATTGGCTGATATTCCGTACCTTTTACCGTACACGTCACTCATTTTCGTCCCTCCATCCTTGCAAGCTAATATGAACGTTTCGGGACTAATAAAAAAGCTAATTGAAGACGCCAAGAAATATGTCCTTCTAAACTTGGTACTACACATATCTTCTTTTCTTTTTTATTTACTTACACTTCGCATTTTATCGTTTTGATCGGTGCGCTTGTACATAGCGGCCGAAAAAGTTAACATTGCAAATAAACGAAGAAGAGAGAAACAGGTTTTGGCTTATGGCGATATTGGAAGTGTGGCGTTGTATTGACGTAGGAAAAGTATTGTGTAAAGTACTCAACAGAAGTATTTAAGATAAGATACTAAATGCCCATCTGAAAATGTATTTAGAGTAGGGCTGGGCGTCGATTAAAAATTTTAACCCGATTAATCGCCACCCTTTAATCGATTAATTAATCTATTAGTCGGTTGCGTTGATTTTTATAAATAATATATTAAAACGAATGCAACAACTCGTCTTGCCTTTGAAGACTTATTTCACTCTCTGTTACACGGCGCAAAGGACATTTAGAGTAGAGGATACATAAAGTTCAACGATTCAAAGACTCGTATATTTTTGCTCCAGCTCCGAGGACAAAGAAGTTTGTTCACATTCTCCGACAGGAAGACAAGAAGTCAGGGCTTGGGCGATGCTTTCTTCTTTTTTCAGAGAAATTGGCCTCGATGAGAAGGCGTTGATTGTTGTCAGCGCTTTGGCGGATGGTCCTTGCTGCAGCGTCGTACCATCGTCTTCAAATGAAATGCGAACAGTGGCGGACCTTCAAGCCCACTACCGGCACAGCTTCCAAGCTTGGGTTGTACTTGGCGAGGTTCAAACATATCGGAGTAGGGCGCTGCGAGGTTGTGCGTCCTACTCGGATGTGTTTGAACCTCGACAAACATAGCCCAAACCCGGAATCTGCACTCGTAGTTGGCTCGCAGTTCCGTCACTGTTCGCATTTCATTTGAACCCGATGGTAGATGGGTGCTTCGTTCGTAGGTGATACTAAAGCGAACTTCCGCTTCCACTGAACGAAAACGTCTTTTTTGCAGATGATGCAGTGGATTTCCTTTGAGTTAAAACTTCACCACTGAAGTTTACTTTAAACCCAAACTTTACAGCGAGATAGCCTTTCATATATACTCGTGAACTCGTCCTTTTTACGGGCCGAATACCGGAACAAGTAACCATGGTGTTGTTAGCTTCCCAGCTTGTTTTTCTGCTTGTTTGTCTTGCCTGGGCAGGATGTGTAATGGATCCTCAACACGTGAAGTTTCGCGGTCGCGCGGGGATCATTGCGGGCCCGGCTTGTTCGTCTGGACTCGGCAGAACTGCAATGTATATCCTCGAACACGTGACGCTTCGCGAGTGCAAGAATTGAACCTTGCTCATAGCACCTGGCTGGGAACGGACAACCGCTCGGGACAGAACGACCGGATACACGCCACGCAGCGTTTTCCTTAAGAGGAGGGGGGAAGGGGAGGGGCATGAGTCACCCCTAGTTCGGGCAGGTCATCCAGGATAGAGCCATGTGTGCGTTCAGTTGACTTATTCTTGAGTACCAATTAAAACAGCGATTAACCGGTTAAAAAATTTGATCGCGATTAAAGCTTTAATCGATTAATCGGAAGGTTAATCGATCAATTGTCCAGCCCTAATTTGGAGTAGTATTTAAGATATTTTTATAACGAAATATGTTCAGCAGAGTACAAATACTTTGAAAAAGTGATTGGATTGCATTTGAAAGATACTCGGCAAGTAGGTTGCAAGTTGGTAATATAAGAATGAAATGTCCAAAAGGAGGTGCTCTACTTCTGATGACTTCGCTGCAAATCACATTCTGCTGTGACCTCTATGACTTCCAAGAAGCGACCTAGCTGCTGCAATCCCAGTTTACTTTGAAATAATTCGGGATATGCAACATAATGGGTGCCGAAAGATTTTAGGAACAAGGGGGAATAACGTATTGTAGGCATGGCAACTGGCGGGCTTTAGTTTGGCGGTAGGCTGGGTTCATGACGCGTTCCGATGTTTGTAATACGCCTTGACGCGATTCGGCGGACTTGCACATCGTCCGGCACTGCATATCTCTAACAGCCGAACTAGAAGTTGATCATACAGCCAGACTTGGTGATGAGTACGCGAGTGAAGGAAAAACGTACACGCACAGTAGAAACATCGGCTGGAGGGCAGCAGCCTCTGTCGCTGATGAACGACTAAAATACCAAGTGTTTTGTCTCCCCAGCCAAGGGCGAGGAGAGCGCCTGTACCTTCAAACTGACAAAATATATATTAGGAAGGTTAAGAGAGAAACACAAGTAACACAAGAGAGTGTCCACGAAACCGCTTTCAATCCGGAGGCTCGACCTGGAGGAAAACTGGGTTGGAGGACTCTGAGAATGAGACAGTGTGTGCACTCGGAAGAAGATAATGATGATTGCAAGCTCAGTGGCACAGGGGCAACTAAGGCCACGGAGTGGTCGAAAGGAGATAAAAGAAACGCTTTTGGACGAGCTTGGGATCCAATGTTAAGCCACATTAGGAACACAAGGGACTTCGGGGAAGCACAATCTAGGTCACTGGAGCTCAATAAAAGCAGCAAAATCTAAGTTCGCTTGGCCAAGGGAGTGTTCGAGCTGACTTCAAAACTTGCTTGCACATTTTCGTACCAGAATTCCCTGAACCGTCGATTTCCGAAAATGGTTCATTGTGACCATACCAGCGTTGGCGCCACAATCTTGCACTGACGGGACCACTCTTAGCTTCAGACAAAAAGTGTAAAATCCCGATGGAGTCACTAGCCCTTTGCGAGCTCCAAGCGTAACTTGACATTCGAAGACAACTTCAAAAATAAAGTGGAGAGGAAGACAGATAAAGGCGTACATGGCTATCCAGTTAGGCTTTTGTTGGCAATTCCGGAGACTGCGTTTTCTCGATGCCTTGTTTCCTGCTTTGTGTTTGGTCGCTAGCCCCCACGTCTGCAATCGGTTCAGCTTTGCCTTGGAGTTTGACGATCTCTAGTTCCGCGGATTTTACCGGCGACAAACATTTTCGAATGTTGAAAAGTGTATTTAAGATACTGAGTACAAGATAGTGAGAAATGTAACTAAGCATAAAGTAGCAGATATTCTAGACGAAATGTATTTGCAAGATAGCGAAATACTACCAAAAGTATTTGAAATACAGTGTCTTGAGTTCTACTAGTAACAAATGTACACCAATTGTTTTACAACATTATGTAAAAATAATTCAGGCCATTACGTAAGGATCAATTTTTTTATAAAATACGAATTTCTTGAAGACCGTAAAACTACTCAGATGCGATATACAGCCAGGATGTTCAAAAAAGAATGCAACAAAGAGATGACTAATTAACGAAAATATATTAATAGCTTTTTTAATGACACGTTTCAGGGCACATGTTTATATTGAAGAAATTGAGGCAATTAATGTTGAAGGCCAGCCCAGTTTTTAGAAATCTTGGGGCAGAGCACGCCGTTTGGGTTATTAATCGTAAAACTTTGTTCAGGAAATCTGTCAATACCGAAACAAAAAACGGAATGGTGAAAACGATGACTTTAAATGTGAATGAGGCCTAAGGCCTTATTCACACAGCCATCCTTTCCCCAATCCCGGCGAGGCGCCGGGCGGCGTTTCCGCACCGGGAGAAGGATTTCCCGTCGCCCCGTCGTCGGAAATTTTTCTTTATAAAATGCACCGTCGGCCGAGCTTTTTCTATAACGTATTAAAATTACTTTGCCTCGCCAGATGTTGTGCAAGAGGACGTGTCAACGTATTTTGCTGTTTAGATGTTTTGGAATCGGTCAAAATAACTGGCAAAATAATCACCACTCGATCTTGTTTTTTGTTTTTCTTCACAGATCGCTGAAGATACTGCAACAAATCGAACCATTTTTAGTTTATTGTTGTGCCACAACATGAACTGCCTGAAAAACTCCCAATCCTTATCTCTGAGCAATTATGTTTTTCACGATTATCCATGCTCCAGAGTTCCATAGATCGTTTATTTCTTAAATTACGAATGCTGCCGTCGGTGCGCGAGGGTTTAAGCTTACAAATCAGTTTGTCTTGTTCTGCTTTGGTAACTACTACTGCAGACGCGTCTAGACATCAAAAAGCAACAGTGGAATTGTATCCTGCCAAACGAAAGAAACCAACCTATGAGCCACCCGCAAGACGAGTCTAGAGGGCAGCAATATTATTCGCCTTACCTCGCTGATCCGTTCAACGTTCCCATCGTTCTCGCAAACAAATTCGCCTTCTTCCTCGATCATGTTGATACACGACATGCAGTATGTGTGTCTGTGATTGTCCTCCCTTCATGTTCGGAGACACATTTTTGCACATCGCGCAGCGCAGCGACTCGAGACCACTTCCGCTGAAGCACACGGGCTCCGAAAAGTCGGCACCTTCCACATCTTTATCGGGATCATCTCCGGAACCATGATGAAGGTGCCTAAAGATAGAAATAAGACTTATTTCAGTCTATACCTCTTTTTTCCATCGCTTATCACACACAGGAGAAAAATGCCAAGTCACTGGAGCTGCAAGGACGCGTAGACGCGGAGTTTTACATTCCCGAAAAAGCGAGCATCGCTCATGGCCTGGGCACGAGTTCCACAACACAGTACACAAATATGGCAGCGCGCGGAAAGGCGATTATTGGTCTCGTCTTTAGAGACGTTTGCAGGTACGGCCCCTGGTCTTATGCCATCTTGCTGATGGTGTGGGTAGGGTCGTCTGCTAGTCAAGCACTACTGAGGCGGTACCTAACGGCCCTTCATCTATGCTTGACTATCGACGATCTACTCATCGCACCAGCGCATGCAAGATGGCGGCGATCGTCTGCTAGTCAAGCATTGCTGAGGCGTACCCACGCTTTCGGCGATGTTTGACTATCAGACGACCTACCCACACCAGCGGCCAGATGGCGGCGATCGCTTGATGCTCAAGCATTGCTGAGGCGTACCGGACTCATTCAGCAGTGCGTGACTATCAGACGATGCCACCCACACGAGCAGCAAGATGGCGGCGCCCAGAGGCCGTACTTGCAAACGTCTATAGTCAGCGATATAGTAAGAGAAAGACAGGGCCTCTTTCCAACTCCCGGCCTCCAGCACGCGCTCGCTGCCTTTCGCCGTGCCTTGGTTGCGCGGGCATGGGTCGAAGCTGACGAAGATGCCGGACCGTTACGCAAGGTAGGCTTTTGGAATGGCCAATTCTTTCAACACTAAAATTGTTGCACTACCCCTTAAGATGAAACGAAGTGCGAGGGTATAGCGACCTCCGTATATTGCCTCTAAATTAAAGGTACGCATCAGTGACATTGACCGACACGGACTTCATCAGAGGCGAACTTCAGCAAAAATCTCACCAGAGACGGCGCGAAAGAAGGAAGATAGCGATAGCCAATATCTCTCGACCAATTAGAGCGTGCTGGTAAAGTTACGGGGATAAAGGAAAGCAACATGAACGGCAAAAAGCACAGGCACAAGACAAAAACGTATTTTCAAGGATAGAGGAGTAACAACACGAACGGCAAAAAAGGACGAGGACTGGACGAAACATATTTCCGTCCCTGTTCTTTGCGCCGTTCGTGCTCGCTTCTCTTTATCCCCCTGATATCTCTCCGTGCGCGTACAGTGCAAGTACTTGCAAGTATGTTCCTTGCAGAGCAGGGGTCTCAAACTCATTTGAGTGTTGGGGCCAGATATCCTACGAAGGGGGCCAAGGCGGTTGGGGGAATTATATCGAGAAGGAATCTCAAAAGTTCTCTGGTTTGCGATATCTTTAGCTGTGATTTACTTAGAGGACTACTTTAGCCCTTACGTCATCTAATAAGAATTAAATGACACCGAATCGCCAGCATGCCCAAGCACATTGTAGTTCCCGTTGCTCATTTCACACGGGAACGAATCAAAACTCAAATGTCTAAAAAACCTTCTGCGTGGCAGTTCGTGCTTCTTTGGCGATTTTTATAGGCAGTCTGTTAAAACACTTATATATGTATGGTGATTTTTTCTGAAGGCGAGAATTACGAGCCATAGTTTTTTACCGGTAATCGCCCCTGCCGGTTTTCACTGTCCGTGCAGCCAATTGGGTGAAAAAGACTGGGCGAAATTAAGACGAAACAAGGACAAATTCAAAACAAAACAGCATAAGCTATGTGAATAAGCAAACAAGCAGGCTTTACGTTTCGAGCCGAAATGAATCGGTGACGCGATATTATTAAGTCGCATGCCATTTTCAAGCGGCCGGAGACGTGGGAACAAAAGGCTCCCGTTAATGTTTATGGGCCGCATGCGGCCCGCGCGTGTATTGAGACTCTGTTTTAGAGTATCCGCGTTGTTTTCGCCCAGCTTATTCAGTGAAAGCCAACTTGTAAGGCCCTTATTCGAGTTCGCCATTTACCCAGAACGCAGAATCAACTACCATCATCGGCGCTGTAACGCCTCGTACTCGTCAGATCTAAAACACGCAACAAAAAAGTGTACCCTCAAAAAATAAAAAGATAAAGGTTTCCTGCATGGTGCGCGAACTATTTACATGTTTTATAGTTTAAACCTTACGCGGTGTGGGAAATATGCCAGTTGCGGATTATACGATGATTTGTTGTTTTATCTTGATCGTGGTCATTGTAAATCACAAGGTACGCTAATGATAGTATGATCAATAGTTTTTGTGCACGAATGAACCAGGTATTTGTCAAGGTGTGCTGTCTATGTGAGTTTTTAACGTGCGGACTACGCACTTATCTAGCTAAGGAAAATCCTATTTTATTTCTTTCCTTTTTTCTTACAGCCGATAAATTTTTTTGTGTGTGTGTTTAGCGCTTTGTACACCGGGTGCGGACTGCTGCCGGAAAACACGGCATCTTTCCACGGAGCGCCCCCGGACCTCGTAACGAGACCGTTCTGAGAAATCCGGTCGTCAGTACCGTCGAAACCCCGTGACGCTTCCTAAGCGATCACCACGAATTATGTCAGCCTTAAGCCTAAGCTCTCCTCCACTTCGATTATGTCGGCGCAACTCGCGGAGAACAGTGTCGCCATGAACTGTAACGTTCACCACGAACTCACCTTAGCTGAACGTGGGACAAAGATGTTGAGAGGAAAATGTGTAATCCCAATAGAGTGAATCACCGCACGGCCTCTACCACCGCTGATACACCCCACAAGTACGCGCTCGTCCTTGTCATCAAAGCCGCAGCCCGTCGCAGCGGTCGCGCTGCGCGACGCTCTTATCTCTCCACCAGAGATAGTAGCAGTGGTGGCGCCCTGAGCATTACGAAACTATAGACGTTCGCAACTCCGCGCAGCTATCTTTGCTCCGGCTTGGTCTCCGCTGCGGCTGTCGAACGCGGAACGCCAACGTCCGGGCGTTTGCCTTATCTGAACGCCTTCGACGAGTGCAGTGAAGACAAAGCCAGCTTTGTCTATCCACTAACTGATTTTCGAACCAGAGCTTTCTTGGCTTCCTTCTGACGTATCGTTAACAAGCCTCGTCGTCCTCTCCATCGCGCTTGCTTCTCGGCGATGCAGGCCTTTCAGAAGGCCACAACCTGTTCTCCTTCGAGTAGCGCTAAAAAGCGCAAAGTCACGGCGATCATTGTATTTCGGTGCCTGGCAATAAACAACAAACAGTGCACTCAAACGCGCGACCGTGAGCCTAGACTCAGAGCATGTGTTTGGGTGTGTATGGATTTACCTTAATTCGTCTGCACCTGACTTATTGCGAAACAATATATAGCAAATCGCAAAGCTTATCGCATCTCCGAAGTGCAATACACCTTCTTTGTTCTTTTTTCTTTGGCTTAAGAATGGTACGCAGTCTGCCAGAAACTTATACTTGTAAGCTAACTCAGACATTATAAACAACGACGAGGTATCACTACCGCTGCACAAACCCAATCAGTGCCCTGTTTCACCACCGCCGAGAAATCAAATTTATTGTAAATAAAACTTAATTTCAAGAAACCTCGACCATATTCATAGGGTGTACGCCTAATTATAATACGAACACTTTCAGCGTCTCATTTTCATTGCACATCAAAAGACTGAATCACCTCTGCCTAATTGCAGCTCAATTATCGATATCTACCTTTTCTCTAACAAACTTTACGATATCAGCAATTTCAGCTGATTTCATTGCCGTATTATTTTTTTAATTGTTCACTCCCCTCACAACGTTTTCTGAACCTTAAGGGATAGATACAGACAAATAAATTACGCAGTCATTGTCGACAAAAGGTGACCGTTGCGACGGTCGTACCAGATGGCACCACTCACTCAAACTATTCTGGCTTTCACCCCATCACTATTTCATAATCGTCGGTACAAACGCTGCGTGCTGTTCCGGTTGCTCATGGGGGAGGACCCAAAGGCAAGTGGCTTTTTTCGTCGTTTTAATTTTATGCCTGAAGCTGAGTCATATTACATATTTATAGCATACTTCACTGAATCTCAGATGTCTGTCAATACATTTAACAAACGCTGCGTTAAAGGGGCAAGTTATAACTTAGAACTGTTCTAAAGTACGTATGCGCATCCCTTGTGTGAACGCATATAACCGTTGATTTTAGGATCTCAAGTTGTTTTTTTATTGTTATTCTCGAGATCCGCAGGTAACACCGGTAGCTCTGGTAAAACGTTTTGTTCGAACTTTATATATTTTTCTGCAATTGTAATATTTTAGCGATGAATCTGAAATCCCATTACAAATACCGAAATACTGTAGCTGGGATGTTTGAATTTCACCATCTCTACCATCACCAGGCTTATATGTATACGAAGTTCGACGAAGGGCGTTCTCCGAAACGTCGCTTGTTTCCCTTGCCCTTCTTTTGCACGTCTTATTTTTCACACTTTTAGTTATATTTGTGCCACTAAATGCAAATAGTAAATGGTTACCTTTTGCTTGCGCTAGAACTTTAAAAAAATTAAATGGCATGATTCACGGCTGGTGAATTATCTTGCTTGTACCGCTTACAGCTCTCTATCGTATGCCATGGGGTGATAGTATGTACTATAGTTTTTTTATGTTTACTTTCATTTTTCACAACATATATGGACGGATGACGTTAATGGCCGTAACCTTTATAATGTGTGGTATATTGCGCTACCTAGCCTACAACCAGTGATTTTCTCCTTCTTCTGGTTAATTTCTTCTCTGAAAATCATCCTTCAGTAGTGCCTGGGCACCTGCTGGAAGGGGTGACTTCAAAACTCTTCGTCCGAATATGAGATCCATTAAAGGAAATATCAAAGTTCCGGTTCCCGCTTACAATATTATCGTTATGGTAAGAACATGCGGTGTCGTTCTCTCTAGGAAGGTTCAATTTTTAATTCCCTACCTTCAGTGATGTGACTTACCTGAAGAAAAACTTGATATACCAACGAACCCTTGTGATAGTTTCATATTTTGATATGACCGACGAGCCCTCTTGTGACAGCTTCAAAATTGTTTATTGTTAGCATCTTTAACAAGCGCGTTTTTGTCAGTTGTTTGGGCGTGATTTTCTCCTTTTTTGTTTTTTATATTTAAAATAAAGGGTCATCTTTACATCTCCTTCCGTGTCGCAAGAACTGGGCAGTTTCAGCGCGTATCTAATGGTGAAAGATGTGTTGCGCTTGTTATGCTTATTTTTACAATTTTCTGACGCTGCGATTTCTTTTTTATTGGGAGCGTCAGCTTCAGTTGAAACTGCTATAAAGACTGGTGATGACTTGATTTTTTTAACAATGAAATATATTTTTTTTTTCA